>JH432211.1:57922-142248 GCA_000239455.1 Strigamia maritima
AGTTATAACCAGATAAATAGATTTTCCCCACTTAAAACTCTTATTTTTTATATATATTTGAAAAAGGGTCCAACTGACCAAATAATTTATGTACAAATCTGTATACAAAAATTTGGCATTTTTTAATCCTTTAAAATATGCAACTATTATATTCAACTACAGCAAAAAAAAAAAAAAAAAAAAAAATTAAAAATATGTTAAAACCGACATTGCATTTTCATCGAAACCAGCCAATGGTCGAACCGCCAACAAAACGCACGAACCAATCACGACAAACCACTAGAAATCCTCCAATCACGCGAGAAGGGGGTGTTGAGTCGAGCACATTATGAGTAAACTCATTCTCCGACATTAAAACCGAACTCCCCACACTATCGCGGGAATTATCCTTTATGCAACATCCATGTGGATCCCCCCCAACCAAAAAAAAATAAAAAAAATAACAACACATTTCTTAAGTAAACAAAACGTTAATTGTGACCAATTGACCATCGAAATTAGCTGCCAATAATAAAAAAAAAATAAAAATAAAAAATAAAAAAACAATTTAAGTAAAAATAAAAAAAAAATTTTTTTTTTTTTGCTGCTCGTGAACCATTTTTTTTTATATATATATAATATTTTATAATATTTTTTATAATAAAAAAAAAAAATGATTTATAATAAATGAAATGAATCACGACGCTTCGTGACGCCCCCCACACACCCCACAACTAGCGCCGCACTTGTGACACGCCCAAAGCGGCAAATAGCACCACAAACACGGCACAAGGAGCGAGAGCAACACCAGTCCGAACCACCGTTTGCCGCACTTGGTGTCCGCGGAGTCGCCGCATTCGCAAGGATGATGCGCGAAATCGCCCTCGGCATCCGACATGCAATGGTAGAGCATGCACTGGGCGCACCGGATGCACGTGACCGCATTGACGCAGGTGCGCGCGTGATCCGGCGCGTATTCGCACCGGCCGCGCTCGTTCTCGTCGAGGCTGAACATCTCGTGGCAGTGACGACATCGCACCCGTTCCCGCAGCAAGTTCTTCACTTTCTTCGGGGCGCCGCGTTTCTTCGTCGGCAGCAACGGCGGTTTGGCCTCGAAGCCGTGCTGCGCCATCTGCGGCGGCGTCTGCGATTTGCTTTTGTCGTGCGCCGACGATTTCACGACGTCTATCATCGGATACGAGTACTCGTGCGCTGTAGGACGGGGTTCTCGAGCGAACTGCACGTACGAGAACTGTTCGCCAGCGATGATCTCGATTTTGTCGTCGCCGCCGATCATTCCGGGTCCAGTTCCGGTTCCGGATCCGGTTCGGAGCGCGTCGTTTTTCACCCACACGTCGTCGAGTGTCATTTCCTTGCTGTTGCCGCTGCCGCTGCCGTTGCCGTTCGGCGTGCCGGGGCTAGTCCTTTGGGGCCGCGAAATGTAGTGCATGCGATGCAAGTGGTGGTGGTTGGCGTGCGGGTGCGTGAAGGGCGACGAGTACGGTGGCGCTTCCGGGTAGACGAGAGAAGGCGGGTAGGTTAAGCCGCAACTGTTGTTCCCGTTGCTCGAGCCGGACGATGAGCGGGAGTCGACTCGTTCCACGGGTAGTTCCAATGTCTGATTAATGAAAATAATAAAATAATAAAATAATTCATTTTTCTTTTATTTTTTTTTTATTTACCATGAAAACGTCATCTTCACCCACATCTGAAGCATGAAGAAAAGATGAATCGGTTAGGCCTAGTAAATAAATTCGAATTTTAATTTTAATTTTTTTTTTTTTTAAAAAAATAATAAAATAAAATTAAATAATAAAAGTTATTTACATTTTTTGAGTCATTTCTATATAGTCGTTTTGTAACACTTTGGAGAAATACTTACCAAAAATAGAAAGAGGAGCAGCGTGGAAAAAAAATTGAAAAATTAATCATCATTCAACGAAAAACGACACCGGGCAAATTATTTGCGATTTCTCACACGTAGGAGAGAAAAAAATTTCTCGATTTCTCGTACGAGATTTATTTCATTACAAGATCGCGTGTTTTTGTTTAAAAAATCTCGTTACATATTAAACTGTATCTAATAATTCGTGAATCCACGAAACTCCCATTGGTTAATGGTCTATGCATTGTACCGGAAGTATATATTGTGATATCTTATTTTAATCCTCTAGTCGAGCCGAGTCGAAAAATCATCGTTTCGTAGTCCAAAAATGTGCGTGCCATTGTTAATGAACGAAAACGCTCGTAAATATTTGAAAAATTCTTTCCATTTGGGTTTTTGTATTGTTGCGCACATTTTTTGGCTACGAAACGATGATTTTTCGACTCGGCTCGACTAGAGGATTCAAATAAGATGCCACAATATATACTTTGGGTACAATGCAAAAAAGTTGACTTTTCAGTTTCGTGCACGAATTGTTGGATAGAGGTTTAGGCAGTTTGAGATTTCTCGTACGAGAAAAAAAAAAATCATTTCGAAAATCTTCATCAAACCATTAAAACAAAGAGACAAGATATTTAACAATATCCCGTCTTTTTTTGGCATTCTCATAATGAAATAAATCTCGTAAGAGAAATGGCAAATTGTCTATTACAAGAATGGCAAAAAAACAAGATATTGTTAAAAATCTCATCTCCTTGTTTTAATTGGTTGATGAGATTTTAATGTTTTGTTTCGTACGAGAAATTACAAACTGTCTAATGGTCAACGGAATTTTGCCACAAACCATTAAAACAAAAAACGAGATTTTTACCATTCTCGAAATCTCGAAATAAAATAAATCTCGTACAAGAAATCGCAAACTGTCTTTTATTTTATATATATATATATATAAATATATATATAAAAAAAAAAATCGGAATAAAACGAGCAACTACGTCAGATTAAAACACGTGGAATGAAGGAAAATGGAGGAAACGGGGTTGTCCAAAAGTCCAAAGGGGAGGCTAAACAGACAGGAAGTCGTAATCCCAACAAGAGCAGGATACGCGTGTGTATTTTTGGCAAGTTAACAAGCGTCGAGCCGAGTGAACGTACAACGAAATAACATTCAATTAACAAAAGAAAAAAGAAAAAATAAAAAAATAAAAATTTTCTATTTTTTTTATTTAAATTTTTTCTTTCTTTTATAAAAAAAATTCAACTCTTCGAAATAACGAAATGTGCAGCTGCAAACTTAGTCATCTCGAGAGTCGAAGTAAAAGAATCTCGATTCACGTGACAGGAAACGAGTGCATATGACGCTAAAAATGACATTCCGCGCCTCATTTTCACATCCAGCTGCGATTTCTCGACTCTTTCTCACATTTCCGACCCGATCTCGGGTTCACTCACCGTCCAGGACATCCTCGACCGCTTGCTTCACCCCTTTATCGAACGCTCGCGCGTCCGCCGCCGTTTGGAACGTCAATCCAAATTTTTTATCACCCGTTCGCCAATGATGAAATGTGGGCATCACTTTGTTGTACTCGAAATCCCTTTTTATCGTACAACTCAAAACGACCTAAAAAAAAAAAAAAAAAAAAAAAAATACGACAAATTAAGAAAATATCAACAAAAGTCGGCCATTTTGGTTTCACCTTTATAAATGACTCATTTCAAAGTTCCACGAACATTAAAGATGAAACAAAAATAGACGTAAAATTTTATCTAAGTAGCCGAGACGAAATTTCAATTTAGACTCGCTTAACCGCTATTCAACAATTCGTGCACGAAAATTAATAAAGTGAACTTTTTTGCATTGTATCGAAAATATACATTGTGGTATCTTATTTTAATCCTCTGGTCGAGCCGAGTCGAAAAATCATCGTTTCGTAGCCAAAAAATGTGCGCAACAATAGAAAAATCCAAATTTAAAGAATTTTTTTCAAATATTTTACGAGCGTTTTCGTTCGTCAACAATGGCACGCACATTTTTCGACTACGAAACGATGATTTTTCGACTCGGCTCGACTAGAGGATTAAAATAAGATACCACAATGTATACTTTCGGTACAATGCGTAGGTCATTAACCAATGGGAGTTTCGTGCACGAATTGTTAAATAAGGTTTAGAACTTCATCCATCATTCTTTGAAATGCACCGTTTTGTTTTTTTTTTTTTTTTTTTACCTGATGATCAGATATCCGTTTCCCGAAAATCAAATATTCGTGTTTAGCTTCGTCTTCGGTCAGGATCGGCCTTTTCCGCACCGACACATTGCTCAGCCCGCCGCCTCTGATCGGGACCCAAAGCCCCGTCGACTCGTCTCTAGTCATTACCTGGGCACTTACACGTACCAGGTAATTCCCACTATATATAATAAAAAAAAAAAAAAATAAATAAATAAATAAATAAATAAATTTAAAAAAAAAAGAAAATTCAACGAAGCGCCGTAGCATTATTCGACGAGCGCATTAATACAGGGAGTCGTTTATCGACTAGAAAAATTATGAATGAAGTTGGCCGTCCATTGATCAACACCACGTAGTTGGCTCGAGATACTTGAAACGATGAAAAATAGTCGTAGAACAAGATTTCTAAATGACAAATGATTTTTAAACACTTAATTAGATGTATTGTTAATAAAATGTAGCGATTATCGACTTTTTCTCGACGATTTTTTGAAATATTAATGAAAAAGAGTGACGAGTGAGGAGTCAGTCATGACGGTTTGGCTGATTCAAAAGCACAAAGACTAGAGGCTGACTTAATTTTACTTACTCGTCTTTGCCGCTACCTTCGCTCATGTTCGGATCGCGGCCATTCCATTTCACGTATCCACTTGGCCACGACACTTTGTCACGGATTTTGTGGTGGATTTTTTGGGGGAGGAAAACTCGGGGACAAACGAGGGCCAACTTAGCCGACACAGGAAATGGGTGACCGCGTCACGACCGTTTTTCTCCCGAAACATGATCGGAAGGGAAAGTAGTGCCGTATCCCGAATCGTGTTTTCCGATGTTTTCGGGGGGTGGGAGTTGTGGGTTGGGTGCGATTTCGGGGTGGGTTGGCTTTTTGGGTTAGTTGGGGGTGGTTTTGTGCGGTTGGTCAAGCGGGGGGTTTTTGGCCTTATTTAGAAAGCACATGTGCGGAGGGATCGCGCGGATAAAATGGCGGTAAAGTTCTCGACTGACAAGTTGGGATCACGATTTCCTTCCTGGGGGTGGGAAGGAAGAGAAAAAGTTGATGTCGGTCAATCTGGATTATTAATCAGATTTTTCTTTTATTTTTATTTTTGAGATTTGTATTTTTTTTTTTTGTTGTTTTTTTTTTTTTTTTTTTTTTAAAAGAGAAAAATTGAATTTATTTATTTATTTGTTAACTGCTTATTAGAAAATTAAATGAAATTGGGTGCAACACACGTGCGGTATGCGGGGAAGCCAATATATTCATTTTTCACCGATTTCAAGAAATTTTTTTAAAAAAAAAATAAAAATACTTGCTATTTCTGTCTTTATTTGACCTAATAAATCGAAATTAGTCCGAAATTTCGGTTGAAAAATGTGAAAATTGCTGATTTGCACCTTTTGATTTGCAGCTGACATTTTGGGCGCGCGCGGCAGACGGACGTTAGGCCTAACGAATACGATGCCGCTCAGATGAGATGAATTATCCTTTCCTCCCACACTCATCACTATATTATATTATCTTAACCAGCACAATCTGAATATGTTTATACTATATATAAATCTGTGTTGAGCAGAAACAACACTATAACACCGCCGTCATGCGATAAAATCGTCAAACGATATTGAATTTAGTTAAATTTTATTTTATTATTCTATAAAATGATTAAAATTAAAATATGTCAAATAAATATTATAAAATTAATACAATACGATCAATTTTTTTTTTTTTTTTTTTCGTACACGTTACAATGTGCGAATCACGCGTTTTCGTGTTGGAAATCATTGTTTTAACGGCGAATTTCGTGTTTTGAGTTTACGAAATGAGCAAATAATGAAATAATGCAACAATGCTATTTATTATTTATTATTTATTATTTTTTCTTTATTTCCAGGAGTTGCGTCGTGATAAAAAAAAAACGCGGGAGTTCTGCGAATAGTGAAAGTATAGCTCGATTCGTACAACTTGTACGAGATCATTAAATTAAAAAAAAAAAAAGAAAAATAGATAAGGGATCAGAAATCCAAGACTTCCGATCGAACAATACGATAAATTGGTCAGAGGAGACTAAAAATAATGCGAAGACCGAGACGGATGCCAAAATAAGCCTAAAAAGGCCTAAATAGGCCTAAATTGCATTGTCTTGCCTCTCTCACTCGTCCCTCGCCTCCAAGAAATAAAGATTTTGCGATTTTTCGTACAGGACAAAAAATTAACTAATGATTTTCAAAAATCTCATCAAACCATTAAAAAAAAGGGATAACATTCTTACCGAATGAAATGTGCGAAGGGAATGAGAATCTGCCGAAGCCGAAGCCGAAGCCGAAGCCGAAGCCGAAGCCGAACGAAAAGTTAGGGCTAAGAATAGTCGAGAAAACACATGGGAAGAAAGGGAATTAAGGGACGGGAAGACTGAGACTACACCCATGGAACAACATTGAGAAAATATTTTTTAAAAACGTTATATAATACAGTTTGCGATTTCTCGTAGGAGACAAAACCTTAACGGCGATGTGTAATCGAAATTTTTCAAAAATCTCGTCAAACCATTTAAAAATAGAAGGAGATTTTTAAGAATAATCTCGTTTTTTTTACCGTTCTCGTAATGAATAACACTTGTTACCATCTAATTCAGCATTAGATCAACGAGCCGTATTTTCAATTGTTTGATTGTTGTTTCAGAATGTTGATTTAACATCTAACGAACGTTGTCTACGAACTTCAACGTTCAAACATTCGATCAACGTTGAAAAATGTTAATTTGTAATTACTTCATATATTTCTAAGTTATTACCGTATTCCCTCGGAAAGAACGGAATGCCAGATAATGTCCAGTCAGACCATTTTCGTGATTATTAATTGACCGATTGTCTACACTTGTTCGTAATTACCGACATGCCATTGTTTCCGAAGGAAATATGATATCAGTACACTTATCACTGTCATAAGTATCTCAGTTTGTTGCCTCAATGGGAACGGATTCCTTCGAATTTTACGACACTTTTCAAAATCTGGTCAAACCCGCCTTTACCGGCATGCCCGCTATTCCTGGGAATTCGGTACTTAGACGGTGTACTAGACCGAAAACTAGAATTAAAAAAACAAAATCCTCAAAAAGAATTTTCTTTTTTTAAATCTCGTTAATAAAATGTCGGATCGGTGTTTGCGATTTGTCACGAAACGAATTACGTACGACACTTAAATCGGCGGCAGCAATTTTTAGCTGAACTAGACATCTTATCACAAATTAAGCCTAAGTATTGGGCTTGTGGTTTGACTGATAAAAACACTAACCTGAGATAATGTAATCGACACAACGTTGCCAAAATTGCAGCCCAAGCGGAAGGAAAATGGCGGCAAAATTTCACGACAATTGCTGCGATTGTATGCAGTGCGCAAGTCAATACGTATACACGACAATTTTGAAAACAAAATTTTTGAAAAATCTTGATCGAGACCTTTCGAACGTGACATATTTAACAATATCTCGTTATTTTGGCATTTTCGTAATGAAATAAATCTCGTATACGAGAAAACGCAACATTTTGGAGGTTAAACGAACATCAACACGAAGCAAAACGAGCGTTTTTTTTGAAGCAAATTAAATTCTATTTTGACATTGCCGCCTTGAGGTTAAATCGTTTTTTTTTTGACAATTTAAACATCAGAAATCGTAAATAATGCCTTATTCCCACGAAACAAAAAGATGTCTAAACAACATTCGAAACAACATCTAAAATGTTGATTCAATATAAGAATGTCTTTTTTTATCAACATTTTTTCAACATTCAAACGTAACATTAACATTTATTTTACATTAAACGAATGTTGCTTATCAACAAGCGATATTTCCACCGTTTGATTGTTGTATTAAAATGTTGATACAACATCTAATGAACATTCATTCCACCGTTTGATTGTTGTATCGAAATATTGATATAATATCTAATAAACATTCATTGGATGTTGTATCAATATTTTAATACAACAATCAAAGTGTGGAATTATCGGTTGTTGATGTGCGATATTCGTTTAATGTTAAATCAACATGTTGTTATGTTTGAATGTTGAAAAAATGTTGATAAAAAAAGACATTCTAATATTGAATCAACGTTTCGAATGTTTTTTCTGAATGTTGATTAGACATTTTCTTGTTTCGGGGCCCCGCTACTGAATAAAAGTAGCGCCGACCGCTAGCGCTACTTTTACTTTTCAAAAAATAGTAGCGCCACCGCTATCGCTATTTTTGCATAACTATAGTAGCGATTTTCCGCTACCGCTACTTTGCGCTATTTTCGCGCTATTTTAGCGCTATTTTTAATAAAAAAACTTAATAAAACAGAATATTTAAATTGAAAACGAAGAAGAATTTTTATGTGTGTTCGGAAAAATGAAAATAAAAACGCACATGATCCATAGGTGCAAAATGCAGTACCTGTATCTACAATATGTATGTATCATGTGCGTTTTTATTTTCATTTATACTGAATAAAACGGCATCAAATGTAGCGAATCGCTACTTTTTCCCGCTATATTTTCCGTTATTTTTAGAAAATTAGTAGCGCCGCTACTGTATCGCTTCTTTAAGTTTAAAAGTAGCGAATTTTGTAGCGCCGCTACGTAGCGGTGGCGCGGCCAACACCGTTTACTACATCTTATCGAGAAGAAAAAGAAAAGATGTAGTATATGAGGGAAAATAATGACATAATGACATTCTATACCCCGAATTGAAAGGTGGTGGTTTTTTTCCATCGGCCTCGTCTTACTATTCCTTTGATCTCGATAGGTTTGCTTACCAATGACACATTTACCCATGTTTACAACATGACATCATCATTATACTGACGAAAGTGAAATTTGAGCAAGCGTTATAATCACTCACTCACTCACTCCTCACCTCATCTCACTTATATTGAGACTAACAATAATTCTTGTTTCTTGTAATGAAGAAAAATGAAGAAAAATGAAGAAAAAGCAAAATCAAGCGGTGAAAAATCACGCGATCCTTTTGCTTATTTTTGATAGTGTCACACGTTTCAATTTGAAAAACAATGAGAAAAATATCGGTATTTCAAATTTTCATGCCGGAGCCGGAGCACGAATTTTGATTTTGACAAAACGAAAAGAAAAACATTTTAAGCAAAATTTCCATTTTTCATTTTTCTCATTTCATTTCCTTTATTTTTCTTTTCTTTTTTTTTTTCCTCTTTTATTCGAGGAAATGATATGAGATCACTTAATTCTTATCTCTATTTCGTAACGTTACCTACCATATGTCATGATTCTAGGGAGTACTCGATATTACACTCCAACTTAACCCAACCCGAAATCACAATTAATCCATTTACGTTATATTTTGAAATGTAAAGTGTATGTTTTTTGGACGGGTTATGTACCGTATTTTGTCGATTAAGGGCCACCCTCGAATTACGGCCGCGCCCCTTGGCTGTAATTCGAAATAAACACACTCGGCCGCACTCGAAGTTATTTGAAGTGTTTACGGTTTAATTAAATCGTTTTGTCGTAAATTGCGTTGCATGTACGCAACTTATTAAGTTGTAAAACATGTGTTCAAACGCTTTTAATACGTTTTCAATACGTTTGCACGTATTAAATACATTAAAAACGATTAAACACACGTTTTACAGCTTAAAAAGTTGCGTACATGCAACGCAGTTTACGACAAAATTTAAGCGCCGCCCTCGAATTACGGCTGCAATTTGTAATAAAGGCCGCGGCCCTTAATCGACAAAATACGGTATTTACTTGACCGCTTTGACGGCCGGTTTACTTGGCGGTTTCTGCAGTTGCGCTGCTTTTCTAATCATTTTTTCCTAGCTTTTCGTTAAGCATTCGTTAAGTTAAACACAAAATGACATATTTTCTTAACATCGAGATTCTAGCTACTGTAAACCGACATTATAGGGAAGGGTAGCTTCCGGTCGACACGCAAATGGTCGACACGCAAATGGTCGACACGCAAATGGTCGACACGCAAATGGTCGACACGCAAATGGTCGACACGCAAATGGTCGACACAATTAATTGTTTTATTTGGAACAATAAAATGTTGAATTGTTAAAAATTTAAATTATCATGCAAAAATATTAAAATCAAATTGAAAAAAATGAAATGATAAAATATATATGCATATGTATATAATAAATTTTAGTTGGAAATAAAAATTTCTGCATTTTTACTTTTCCAATTTGAAATTTGAATTGACAAAAAGAAAAAATTGAAAAAGTAAGTAAAAATGCATAATTTTTATTTCCAACTGAAATTTATATACACGTATACGTATATATTTTATGATTTCATTTTTTTCAATTTGATTTTAATTTTTTCCATGATAATTTTACAATTCAACTTTTTGTTCTAAATAAAACAATCAATTGTGTCGACCATTTGCGTGTCGACTATTTGCATGTCGACCATGTGAGTGTCGACTGGATGCGCGCCATGGCATGTCGACCATGCGGGTGTCGACCATTTGCGTGTCGACCAAATGCGTGTCGACCAAATGCGTGTCGACCATTTGCGTGTCGACCAAATGCGTGTCTACCATTTGCGTGTCGACCATTTGCGTGTCGACCAAATGCGGGCCCCCCATTATAGTTTGACCAATTTTCTAAACAATGCCTCATCAGAGTTTTAGACATTTAAGGCTACGATATACCCTCATTCGAAAAATCCTGGTTTAATTTTTAAATAACAATGTTCGTGCAATTGACAAAAAAATTCAATCGATCAATGTTTCCCCGAAAGTGTTCAATTGTTCAATTTTCGATATTTTTGATGCGATCAGAAATTGGGAACAATTGATTTCAACATCTTCTAATTTTTATAACACAGTATAATAGCGAGTTTTAGCGGCTGCCGTTGGAAAGGTCTGAGCTGAGGTCAGCAATATCGGGAGAAGGAAAACGAGCGGAGGAAACGTGGCAATTGTGCAAAGATGATGTCATTTCCGGATTTCCTTCCCTCATTATTTCACTTCCGGAAATCCTCTTTCTCTTTGCTCTTTGTTCTTTGTTTTCCGCCATTTGCCACATTTGTGAACTCACCTGGGACTTGATTCGGCCATCTCTCCTCCTAACACAATGATCGTGTATTGGTGCATGAGGAAGAGGGAGAGGATTTACTGCAAAACACAAAATCACAAACAAAACCATTATTACCCAAATTATTACCCAAATTATTACCCAAATCGTTTGAGACAGGTGGGGTTACTAACATACGGTACCTGATTCTTTCTTCTTCATTCATTCATTCATTCATTCATACCACAACTTATTCTTTGGTCGTTGCAGCCCAGAGACCAGATTATTCCCTCGGAAAGAACGGCATGCCTGATAATGTCAAGTCGGACCAGGGTGCCGGATAATTCGAATTTTCCGGCATTTTGTCCATTTGATTATTAATTGACCAGTTGTCTACTTGTTAAAAACCGGTCAGACTCGTATTTACCGGCATGCCATTGTTTCCGAGGGAATGCGGTGTAGTTCATAATCATATCGGATTCGCATTGTGACCGATCACATATCTAAACAACATTCAGAAAATATTTTTTAAAAACATTGATTCAACATAATAACGTCAATTTTTATCAACATTTTTTCAATATTCAACATTATACAATATTTATACAACATTTGAAATGCAACTTTTGTTATCATCGGTCATCTAATTCAGCATTAGATGTTGATTTAACGTCTAATGGATGTTGTCTATATGAACTTCAACATTCAAACATTCGATCAACGTTCAAAAATGTTAATTTAACACTAACAGACAAAATGTTGTATCCAAATGATTTGAATTTGAATTGTTGTTGCCATTTTGATGTTGTTATATACTTGTTTCGACATTCTGCTTTGAAATAGATCCCAGCCAATCTGATATGAACTATAGAGATAAGCGGACCGATTTTATCAGTTTTTCGGTTCAGGTGTACTTGTAGAATCTGGTGCATTATGGGCCCATGGAAATATAAAGCAGCAACAAAGTAATTTAAAAGAAAGTATAAACTAAGTATGAGGATGAGGATGAGGAATGAGTTTATGACCAGAAAGTCAAACATGCAGCTACACTCATTAAAAAAAAGT
Organism: Strigamia maritima; assembly: GCA_000239455.1. NCBI lineage: Eukaryota > Metazoa > Arthropoda > Chilopoda > Geophilomorpha > Linotaeniidae > Strigamia > Strigamia maritima. The sequence continues at coordinate 70,121 of JH432211.1, forward strand.
CTCCATTTTACTCCATTTCGGGAGTTATGCGATTTCTGGAGACGAGAAAACAAGATTTAAAAAAAGCAAATCTTCAAAAAAATCTCGTTTGTTTAAATCTCGTTAATAAAATGTCGTATCGGTGTTTGCGGTTTGTCACGAAGCATATTACACGTACGCGACATCTAAACCGGCAGCAGTAATTTTTAGGAAAACAAGACACCTTTCACAAATTAAGCCTAAGTATTGGGCTTGTGGCTTGTGCGAGGGGTTTGACTGATGAAAAAACTAAGCTGAGATAATGTAATCGGCACAACTTTGCCAAAATTGCAGCCAAAGCGGAGGGAAAATGGCGGTAGGATTTCACGACAATTGTTGTGATTGTAGGCAGTGCGCATGTGCAAGTCAAGTCGTGTACGCAACAATTTGAAACGACTCCGAGAGTGTTGGAATGAAAAATAAGCAGAATCACAAAATTTTTAATAATATCTCGTAACAATAGAAATCTCGTAGGAGAAATCGCAAACTGTCTATCGTCCTGCGGCCAACTCCGTAATCAGAGTACGTAATGGTAGTCGAAAACGAGAGTTTGGTGTGTGGAAAAACTACATTTTTGAAGTAACAGTACTTTAAAATGGAATATCAAAACTCTGAAATTGAAGTATTATTATTACTTTTAAATTTGAGTGTTGGCCGTGGGACAAAATAGAGTAAAATGGAAACATTTTTTCTACGAGCGTGAGATTTGGAGTCCAAACTCAATGTGAGTAAACTAGCTCTATACTATATACTATATACTATATACTATATTCCTTTGGAAAGAATGGCTTGCCGGATAATGGTGAGTCGGTAGGCTCCCTGTCAATCAGAGACATAATTCTCCCCACAACATTATATACATATACGGTACCTGATCTGTGACACACTTGACTGTTTTACACAATTCAAATATTTTGCTATCTTTACTATTATGCTATCGAAGAATGAGGATCCGAATTCAACTCATCCAACTCATCAGTCAACGGACCTAAACTCTATATTTCCAACGCATTGCGAGAAACTCCCATTGGCTAGAGCCTTTTCCCGGCAATTGTTTAATGCACTTAATAAAACAATTCGAAAAATGACCATAAAAGAGTGTAAACGAACGAAGAAATGACCATATATGGTAGTTTTTGTATTAATGTGCAAGCACACAGGCTCTAGCCAATGGGAGTTTCTCATTGAAGTTTAATTGATAACCTTCAATAAGAATAATCAAGCCCATCTTGCAGCCGCCAGCCGGCAATCGAAGCTGTAGGTATAATAATAATTAGAATACTGTTTGGTAACCGTTATTCATCTTCATCTTCATCTTCATCTTCATCTGTCGTAGAATTAAGGACCAATATGAGACTTTGTTTCCATGACAACTGGAGAGTCATGCAGATCAGTTAGCAGAAATTAACCAATGTAGACGTAAAACGTTTTAGCTCGAGATTCCATCCAAGAAATACGTTAAAGGTAAAAGCAACGTCAAGTAATGTATCTTAATCATAAAACATTATAGAAATGTTGCTTCAATATTAGAATGTCGTTGATTTAACATTAAATCAATATTGCATATCAACAATCGATAATTCCACCGTTTGATTGTTTGATTGTTGTTTCAGAGTGTTGATTTAACATCTTGATTCAACATCTTGATTCAACAACTGATCAACGTTCAAAAATGTCGATTCAACATTGGCTTATTTCATGGGAATAGTGGTTGTTGATATGCATCATTCGTTTAATGTTAAATCAACATCTTGTTATGTTTGAATGTTGAAAAAATGTTGATAAAAAATGACATTCTAACGAATGTCTCTGAATGTTCTCTGAATGTTGTTTGGATATCCTTGTTTTGTGGGAAGAAGAAGGATAATATAAGGCTCATCTTCATCTTCATCTTCATCTTCATCTTCATCTTCGGTCAACTGTTCATTTAGTTGATTCTCTATCACTAAATGTGATCACTATGTTGAGTAAACCGCAATAAGTTGACTTAACAAGTCAACTTCACTTTGCTGTTGTATAATATCGTATGGTATCCATATGAGAATAGGCCTAATTGTGTTTATTTCTTTTTCTTGTTTTTCTTTTACTTGTTAGTCCTAATTTCAGCCTTTTGAGGACGATCAGGCGATGATGCCTCCCCGTTTAAACCAAATGTTAGTGCAGTGATGCAGTGAAGCCGCTGTCTAGCGGAGTTTTAGGCCTAATTACAAATTTAGTAAAAGAAATTAAGAGAGATTAAAAAGGAATAAAATTTAAAAAAAGCGATGCGATCTAACAGGTGTACAGTTGTATATGAATATCAATCGAAACCGAAATGCAACGATCGATTATGAAAAATGAGCAAAAGCCAAAAATAAAAAAATAGTCGAAATGAAGAAAAAAATCTCTCGAGTCCCGAAAGTCCCGAAAGTCCCGAAAGTCCCGAAAGTCCCGAAAGTCCCGAAAGTCCCGAAAGCCCCGAGACTCAGTAAACAAAAAGAGGCGAATAACCGTTTTTTTCGGCGCGAGGCAAATGTCGGGTAAATCGCTCGTCGGACCGAAGTCGGGGCGAAAAAATCGTACCTGAGTTTCATCGTGGCGACGAAAACACGTCGAAAAGAAGATCGCTCGTTGTCGAAATGCCGAACACGCGAGTCGAGCTCGAGACCCGGCGCCATGGCCGACTGGAGGTGGCGCGCATCGCTCATTGGTCGACGTCGGCGGCGATGACCCGCCACGCCACCCATCCGAGACCTATGGCGAACCAGGTGAGAGAAAAGAAGACAAATCGACAACACCCACAAACACCCACCCCGAAAATTACAAAAATTTAATTAAAAAAAAAAAAAAAACAATACAATGCGACAAATCGTACATTGTAATTTATTCAAATGCATTTATTATTAATTTTTTTAAAAATGAATTCAAAAAAGAACATATTCGGGAGTTTCCAGTTGAGTTGTCTATACAATGCATTCGTAAGTGAACTGGATTCAGATGCGATGCTATGGAAAAGCAAAAGCCAATCGAAATTCGAGTTAATAGCCAATCGCGAGTCCCGTGCCAAGTTGAAAAAATTTTGAAAATTGATAAAAAAAAATGAATTAAACAGACGGAGGAATTATAATCGAGTCGAAAAATGAACAAGCGAAATACATTGATAAAGCTTGCCGTTTCCGACGCGCGAGGGCGCCAACACACAAAGGCGCGCACAGCGAGCATTTTCTCAATGGATTCGTGTCTCGTTCATACATTTCTATATCGACTCGACCTCGAATTAAACGGAGGGAGGTTTCGTGTCGTGTTCGTGTTGTGAGTGAATGATGTTACGCAACTTGTCGATCGATTTTTCAACAAATCGGTTTCCATCTCCGATGTATGTGCAAACCGACATATATGACGTCATTTTATGACCTACTTTCCGTTAACCTTTCACCTTTTCCTTTTCCCGGGATCGAATAAAAATGAAAAATCAAATTCGTCGAACGGAAACCGAATTTCGTTCCATTTTACTCCGAAAAAGTGTTGAATACACATTATTAAATGATTAATTGCTACTTGAAAACGAAGCCATAGCAACCTTAGCCGGTCTCAATGACGTCATTCGAATACGAATCGCAAAGTAAAATCTTTTATCAAATCGTAAATTACGTCATTGAATCTCATCGATACATTGATACGATCATTCGGGATTAGAATTTAAAATTCAATAAACACGTTCAAGGCCTCTGCTCTCCACTTGAAATTCGTGACCTCAGTTTCGCTTTATTGCCACCGCGAGCGCTGTTGACGCGATATGACCCAGTTTTCCTTGAATGGATGGTAATCTTTGTCATTCATAGCTAAAACAAACTTCCGTTTTCACGAATAATTATTCAAAACCTTTAAATTATTCAATAATTGAATAAAAAAAATTGGAATAATAAATTAGTTAATTTGTTTTTATGTAGATATGAATATTATTAATGTTCTCATGTTTGCGCCAGCCATCGAATCATCAACATCCGGTCTATTTATAGTGTGCATCATCTCGCTGTGCATCGCGCCCCTTTACGGTGAATTATCGAACCGAGAAAATTCATTGAAAACACGTTGCTATGACAACGGAAAAAGGAAAAATGGGATCGAGGCTGCAGCATGCGCGCGCGCCACAGTGAATGAATCGCTCGATTCTTCAATGACGCGCGATTCCAGCAAACAATGAATGAACGAGGGAAAATGCGCATGCGCAGAATGTATGACGTCAATGCGCTAACGTGCATCGTATCGATCGCCGTTCTAAAAATAGAAAGCTCGCTTTACCTTCATTAGAATGACGACCAACTTGGCCGAAGGTGACATCAATAATCGATCAATAAACGATCAAAATAGAAAATTCGAACTGATAATGCATTTTCGAAATAATTTGCATTTGTTTTAGACCAATTTGGAGACATTTTTTTCGAAAAATTATTTTGGATTTTTTGATGAATTTGATGCATTTTTTGGGGAATGCGTTGCAATGTTTCGAAATTTTGTCGAATTTTTAATGCAATATTTCGAAATGTTAATTTTTCCAAATAGTTATGGTTTTTTGGTAATTTTTATGCAACAATTCAAAAAATTATTTTTTTTAAGTTTTTTTCTTTTTTTTTTTCGAAATTAATTCGACGACATTTCGAAAACTTATTTACAATAAATAAGTATAAATGTACTGTGTGTGGCTAATTTGTCGCTGTATTTCGAAAATATTTTTTTCTTTATTTATTGAAATTGATGCAATAATTTCGAAAATTCGAAACAAATGCAATTTTTGAAAATTCAATTCGAAAATATCGTAATTTGTTTCTAATTAAAAACATTTCATACGCATTATTTGTCGAATTTTGAAAAACCACGCATTATTTGTCGAATTTTGAAAAGCAACGCTTTTTTTGTCGAATTTCGAAAAAAAATGCATTATTTGTCGAATTTCAAATTTTTTTAAATAAAAATAAAACGGTTTTTTGTCAAATTTCGAAAAAAAATGCATTTTTTAAAATCGAATTTGCAACATTTCGACCTATTCGAAACAAACATTGAAAAAAAAAAACATTTAAAAAAACAACAAAAAAAACCGGTTTTTAGTTCGAATTTCGAAAAAAAATCCATTTTTTAAATCGAATTTGCAACATTTCGACCTATTCGAAACAAACATTGAAAAAAAAAAACATTTAAAAAAAAACAACAAAAAAAAACTAGTTTTTTGTCGAATTTACGAAAAAAAATCCATTTTTTAAATCGAATTTGCAACATTTCGACCTATTCGAAACAAGCAATTGAAAAAAAAACATAAAAAAACAATGTTTTTTTTGTCGAATTTCGTAAAAAGAATGCATTTTAAAAAAAATCAAATTCACATTTACTGCAACATTTCGACCTATTCGAAACAAACATTAAAACGTATTAATTCCGTCGAATTCGATGCATTCGAAAAAATAAAAACAAAGCAAAATCGCATTGACTCGACTAGCGTCATCCCATTGGCATTGGCGTCATTCATACAAACCGTTTCCATGGAAACGAGCAAAAAAGACCCTGAGATGAACATTAAAAAGAAGAAAATTTCACCCAGTTACCAACGATGCGTCATAATTAACCCCGATATCTGCACTTCCTTCGACAACAACTAAAACCTGACAAAAATTCGAACAAAAACAAAACGAATTTCCAGGAGGAAAAAAATAAATAAATAAATCTATTTATAGCGTCATATGCACCTGATGCTGAGCCCGACTGCCTGCACAAACACACACACACACGCACACTCGCGGCATAAAGGTCAAGCTCAACCGTGAATACGTACGACTGGATGCGTTGCGGTCGATTTTCAGCCCAAGTCCTCTCCCGCCGGCCCCGATGGGCCCACCATGGCCGAGTGGCACACTCGGGGCTCCGTTCGAAACCAAACTCTAGTCTCGAAGACCTTAAAACCCAACGTAAAGCGCCGTTTGGATCGCGCACGCGCACGCGCGCCAAATTCTTGTTCGCGCCATCCGAGTCGGGGTGTGCGCGCACGAGCCACGAAAACAATAAGAAAGGTCAAGGTTTAGTTGAGTAGCGACACGTGTGGGATGGACCGACTAATTAAAAGGTCATCTACTGACATTATAAAACTCGAAAATGTCACCAGATAAAAATATTGACGTCATAAGGCGCCGTTTTCGATTGGTTTCGATTTTTTTTTTTTTTCTATATTTTAGTTTCGTTTTCGTTTTTGTGGAGAATTAAATATAAAAATTCCACAAATCAAATTCCGTGCAAATTTAAATTAAAAAATGCAAATTTTATAAATTATTCATGTTTTTATAAGGTTTTACCTTTGGTGTTGTTTGATGATGTACTATTTCTCGTCGGCCGTGGTCGCGGAGCAAATAGATGCACTTTCAGTTTCGATTCGATTGTTGATTCATCATTGTCGAATTGTAAAATTAAACAGGTACCACGAAGAGACGTAATCACGGACACACGTGCCAGTTTTCACATTGACGCCATACGTGCGACTCGACAACGATGTTGAATGACGTCATTCGACGATATTTACGCGTGCAAAGTTTGATTTTGGCGGTCACCGCGAGATCTCGCTCCGTCGTGCGATCGATGATGCCCCCACGCATTCGCAAGCTGGAAAGCGGGGGCGGAGGGCTTTTACCCGCAATGAAAATGTACCGCACTCGGCACTGCACCGAACCACTCCGCACTACATTTTAAACGTGTGTGCGTGCAATTTGACGCTTTTCTATTTCTGTTTTCACATCTTTCTCCATGGTTCAATAAATAATACACCACGCACTTGTTTTGACGTCATCAGTCGCTATTTTAAACGTTTTAATAAAATGGGAAATTATAAACGTAGATTGCGGAAGATATTTATTGCTCTTTTTTTTCTTTTTTTTTATTCAATGCAAATTAGCATATCCACGACATATCCAAACATCAAACAATGAATGAATGGATGAATGAATGAATGAATGGATAGATGAATAGATGGACGATTTACATGTTTTAGGTGTTTAATTTGAATCGAATGCTATTACCATAGTGACATCTTGAAATAATGACGTCATTTCTTTAGATATTTACATTTTTCGATAATTAATGAGAAATTAGTTGAGAAATATGAAATGGTGACGTGTATGTGTATGAAATCAGTTATTTTTTAATTCTCGCTGTTTGTATTTTATGAAATAGTAAATCCACAGGTTTATATTTAGACCGAGTGAGAAGATGCGGTATCGATTCACTGTGGAACGAGTGGCGCCGCTTCTTGATAAAATTCTCAACTAATGAAAATAAAATGGCGTTTAATTCAAAACGCGAAAACTTCTTATTTTGGTTGAATTAAGTGTAAAATTCACATGTGGAACGACAGATAAAACAGACTGAGATGTCTTATTATGGAATTTATTAATTTTTAGTCGTTCTACAATTTTTCAAACCCACCAACAACTAAATACTTTAATTACAATATTTTTTTTTTCTATTTCATTACAAACATAAAACGTTTACAATGGCATTTTTAATTTATTATTATTATTATTATTATTATTATTATTTTTTTTTTTTCTAATGTATTTTATCTTACATATAAAAATCTGCTAAGTATTTATAGAATGGTATATTTATATATATATTTTTTTTTTTTTTTTTTCCAGTTTGGACAGAAATTTTGCTACTTAGCACAGAAAATATAAATATTGTCATTTATTAGTTTATTTATTCATTAAATACGATTATCATTTTGTTTTATATAATAATTACATAATACAGAAAAGTAAATTAAATAAATATAAAATAAAAAAAATCCTTTCTAAAACATTTGTAAAAATATACTCAATGTACACATTTCACCTAAATCTTTCTATTTAGTAAAGGAATTACAATTTATGAGCATATTTTTAGATAAATAATGGTGACAAAAAATCCAAGTCTTTGCCGAAAGGGCCGATGATACAATAAATCCTCGCTTATCCACTCATTTCGTCGTTTGCGATTTCTCGATCAAGATTTTTCAAAAATCTCGTTTCAAATTGTCGCGCATGCGCACTGCAATGTTGGCAAATTTGTGTCGATTTCAATATCTCGGGTTAGTTTTTTTAGCAGTCAAACACCTCGCACAAACCACAAGCCCAATACTTAGGCTTAATTTGTGATAAGGTGTCTAGTTCCGCTAAAATTTGCTACCGCCGATTTAAGTGTCGTACGTAATACGTATCGTGACAAATCGCAAACACCGATACGACATTTTATTAACGAGATTTAAAAAAACAATTTTTTTTTTTGTTGAAAATTTCGTTTTTTTTAAATCTCGTTTTCGGTCTCGTACGAGAAATCGCAAACTGTCTAATAAATTTACAATTTTTTCATCACTATTATACGGACACGTCATTATCCCAATTATTCACAGTGCTTTGGACCATCGAAAATCTCATCATGATTTTTTTTTTTTTAAAAAATTCAAAAGTAATCACGCGTATTAAGATAGATGTTTAAGGACATCGGCCTTTCCTCCATCTTCAAACTCGAATCTAAACTCTAATCCAACAATTCGTGCACGAAACTAAAGAGTGAAAACCTTTTTGCATTGTACCGAAAGTATATATTGTGGCATCTTATTTTGATCCTCTAGTCGAGCCGAGTCGAAAAATCATCGTTTCGTAGCCAAAAAATGTGCGCAACAATAGAAAAAGCCAAATATAAAGAATTTTAAAAAATATTTCACGAGCGTTTTCGTTCATTAACAATAGCACGCACATTTTTGGACTACGAAACAATGATTTTTCGACTCAACTCATCTAGAGGATTAAAATAAGATACCACAATATATACTTTCAGTAGAATGCATAAACCATTAAACAATGGGATTGTTAGATAGAATTAATTTTTTTTTAAATCTCCAATATGGGGTACAATCCTTTCCTCAGACGAGGAAAACTTCAACAATTCACTTCTTTCTCGGTGAAATGATTGCCAATGATAAACGGGTCGACTTTTTGTTCCTTGGTGGCGCTAGCAGCGACATTCATGTAGGCTAATGGCCGCCGCGCCGAGAGTTGTTTGGCGAGAATGCTGGGATCGAGTGCCAGCGACGATTTGTTGGATGATTTGAAGTTGTTGTTGGGTGGTAAGGTGGTGTCGTCGAATGTTGGTATGCTGGTGTATCCGCCAGTTCTTTTCTTGCCGTTGGGGGCGATGGGGGATGGGGCGGGTACGCGGGGTTCGTCGAGTTCGAGTAATTTATCGATCGAGTCGACGCTTGACGTGAGATCCGTTCTTTCGGTGTTGATACTGTAGTTGGATGCGGGGATCGGGATGAGGTAGTCGGTCGAAGCTGGGGTGGGGAGATCCGAGTCCGGGGTGCGTTGTACGTGTAGGAAGCGATCTTCGGAGTCGGGAGGGCGCATCACTGTTGTGTCACGTTCCATCGATGGCGGCCGATGGAATACTGGGAGTGCCGCACTAATTACATCGGGATCCTGTTATTGTTAAAAACAGAAATCTATAGGTTTTTTTTTTGGGGGGGGGGGGGGGTAGTAAAATTTGTGGTAGTTTGGTATTTTAAGACAAAATTTTGGTATTTTCGGGCAAAATTTTATTAAATTTGAATATTTTCGGGTAAAATTTTATAAAATTTGAAATTTGGGTATTTTCGGGCAAAATTTTATAAAATTTGGGTTTTTTCGGGCAAAATTCTATCAAATGCCGGGATTTGGGCAAAATTTTGTTAAATTTGATATTTTCTGGCAAAATAGAGTAAAATTTGAGTATTTTCGGGCAAAATTTTATAAAATTTGAGTATTTTCGGGCAAAATTTTATAAAATTTGGGTATTTTAAGACAAAATTTTGATAAATTTTGGTATTTTCGGGCAAATTTGTATAAAATTTGGGTATTTTTGGGCAAAATTTTATTAAATTTGAGTATTTTCGGTCAAAATTTTATAAAATTTGAAGTTTTTGAAGAAAATTTTGTGAAATTTGGGTACTTTAAGACAAAATTTCATAAATTTAGTAAAACTCGAGAATTTTTAAGAAAAATTTGAGTATTTTCAGACAAAATTTCATAAAATCTGAGGTTGTTAGGCAAAATTTTGTGAAATTTGCTTATTTTCATAAATTTTCCTAAATTTTGTAAAACTTGAGAATTTTTAAGCAATATTTTATAAAATCGGCTATTACCGGGCAAAATTTGGTAAAATTTGACGTTTTTTGGGCAAAATTTGGTAAAATTTGATGTTTTTTGAGCAAAATTTTGTGAAATTTTCAATTTCAAATCAAATTTTTTTTTGTTAAATGTCATAAAACTTGAGAGAATTTTTCAGCAAAACTTTGTAAAATTCCCTATTTTAAGTCACAATTTTAGATAAATTTGTTTCTCAACGGTTTCGTCATAATAATTTCAAATTATACATAAATACATTTCCCCCTCACTTGTAAGCAATAGCCAAGTCGTTCCAAAATTGTGCTAAAATTTGGACGGTCATCTGGAACTGAAGTCCAACACTGAACCATTATATGATATCTACAAAATAATAATAAAAAAAATATTCAAATTCACAAACAAAAAAAAAAACTCCAAATTCCAAACTTACACTGGACAAGGACAATTATTCGGCGGTTCCAACCTGCCACCGGAAGTCACCAACTGCATTACCTCTTGGTTACCCCTACCGGGATAAGGCATATAACCGAGAGACATCACTTCCCATAATAAAACTCCGAATGACCTGAAAAAAACAACAAAAAAAAAACAATTAAAAAAAAAAAATAGTAAATCAAACAAATTAACGTACCACACATCTGTTTTACTCGTAAAAATTCCATCGAGAAACGCTTCGGGTGGCATCCATTTAACTGGCAACATCGCTTTGCCTCCTTTCCGATAGTAATCAGCTCTAGAAAAACAAACATTCATTAAAACAATGAAAACATTATAAATTCTGTTATGAAAACAAATTTTAGATGAGAAAAGTCTATTTTTACTCATAAAAATCGCATTTTGAATGAATTTATTTGATCAAAATGATTTATTTTTCTTTTTTCATCTAAAAAGTGTTTTTTTTTTTTGTGCTTTTAAATTTTACCGGTAGATGTCTCTGGCCATGCCGAAATCAGCTATTTTTACAACTCCATTAACATCTTTACAGGTCAATAAACAATTTCTCGCTGCTATGTCCCGATGTATAAAGTGATTTTCTTCTAAATATTGACATCCCCGTGCCACATCAATGGCCAATCGAAGCAAATCGCACATGTTCAATGGCGACGGCCGATCCTGTAACCAGAAAAATTCATTAATTCTCGTAAAAAAATATATTAAAACATTTTTTTATTTTTGTTTACGGGTTTAGGACGAGATTCTCGTAGGAATGATTTAAGATCTCCTCCTGGCAATAATTCCAAGACGATAAATTTCGGTAATTTTTCAAAACAAACACCGATGAAACGAACGATATTCGGGTGGTTGAATTTGCTAAAAAAAAAAAAAATAAGAAAAGAAATTAATATTCACTAAAAACATTAAAAAAATGAAATTTTAACCTCATAATTAAAGCTTCCATCAAAAAATCCATTTCCGCTTGAGAAGACGACAATTCAGGCAGAGTCTGTCAATAAAAACCAAAATTAATATGCCGCCATTTGCCGAGAACTGTCGCCATCTATTGAGCGAATCGAACAACTCACTTTAACGGCGACAGGTAAATCTCTCGTTTCGCCCGGTAAATTATGTAAACAACCTTGGTAAACTTCACCAAATGCTCCTTGTCCGAGTGCCCTACGAAGAAATTATTCATTTTTTTATTTTTTTTTTTTTTTATTTATTTTTTTTTTTTTTTATATCGATTGGAGCTCACTTGACTAATGTGAGGGACTCGCGCGATACTTCTTTGAGGTCCTGAATCGTGCACGTACTTCCGCCGAATTCGTAATTCGGATTATATTCGGTTACCATGCCTCCGGTTTGTTGTCGAAGACGATTTAGTTGCAATTCGGCGTTGCCGAATAATTCTTGACGAATATTTTTCACTTTTTGGCGCCGATATCGATGATCTGTTTGAAAAGAAAAAAAAAAAAAAACAAACAAATAATAAAAATGAAAATATCATTACACATTTATTGTTTAAACATTAAATGAAAAAAATTGTTGAATTTGGTGAAATTTTATCCAAAAATTTTGTAATTTGGTAAAATTTTATGCAAATTTTTGAAATTTAGTTTCATTTCAGCAAAAAATTTTTGAAATTTTTGAAGTTTGGTGAAATATTAAACAAAAATTATGAAATTTGGTAAAATTTTATGCAAATTTTTTTAATTTGGTTTCATTTCAGCGAAAAATTTTTGAATACGAAATTTGGTATTTTTTATTATTATTATTTTTATTTTTATTATAAATTATGCAAATTTTTTAAAATTTCGTTTTATTTCATCAAAAAAAATTTTGAAATCGGTGAATTTTAATATTAATTTGATGAAATTTGTAAAATTCTCAAAAATTATCCAAATTTGCCGTCACAAAACTGTCAAAACCGATAAAATTCCATCACAAGAATGCGCCCAACATACGTTTCCGGCAAAAAAAACTACATTTATGCATTGAAAATATGCATACATGCATTTTTAGTCAAATTTAGCACAAAAAAAACTAACAAATGCTCTAACAACAATGATAAAATTCTTACACAAGAAAAACGTTGCAGATCCAATACAAATCATGAGCACCACGACACAAAGTAAAACGATGAGCAAATGTCGTGGCATTCCCATAATAACCGTCCGATCCACTCCAGAAAGCGCTGAAAAACAAATAAATTCATTCAGTCACGGTCACAGCGCACTCCAAAATGACGTCACCCGAACCAAAACCAAAAAAAAATCAAAAAAAAAAATCAAATAGTCCGCCGCGACCCATTCGTAAGGAAATTAATCCCAACACACGTCATTTACACGCTAATCCAGCAACTAAATCAAAGCGTTAAATTACCCACGCACGAAACATTATCGCTGGCCAACTGCCAATTCTCGTCGCAAATGCACGCATGCTCATTCGCGTCGAAATCCAGCACGACGCACAGGAAACTGCAACCGCAGCCCTCGAACGCGGAGTAAATCTCGACGACCCCGGGTCCATCGACCAGGCCCGTGGTAACGGCCGAAAAGCGCGGTGGGAGCCACGATACGCCGCCTTCGCCGTTTTCCTCGCTGTGGTCGGGATCGGCGGTGTCGCCACCTTTGGAGAGATTAATTAAATAATTAATTAATTTGTTCGGTTGATTTTAATTCGTTTCAGTTTTAACCGGCAAAACCGCCGCCACCGCCGCCTGAGTGACACGCGCCGCCACCGCCGCCGAAGCCTCCGTTCGCTTCCCAATGGGCTAGGGCCGTGCATGGCGGGCCGCCAATGCCGCCTTCGAGAAGAGATAGTCCTCTGGAAGGATGCGATGATGACATGTTGGCATCGAAATCGGGGCTCCATCCGCCGCCGCCACCTAAACGAAAATAGAAAAAGATTTTAAAATCTCTCACATGTCGGGAATGTATCATCCGAATAAAACCATTTTTTAAAAGGGTTTACGACAAGCTGAATAAATTTTGTGGTTTCTTAAAATGGCCAAAATGTTATTTTTTTTTTTTTTTTTTTTTTTTAAGATTTCGGAACATGTTTCTCAAACAGCTCATTTGAGCTTAGTGTGGAACTAATAGTTGCATTCGAAAATAAAAACCAACCTGGTTTTAGCTGTTTTAGAAAATTTGGTTTTAGCCGTTTTAGAAAAGTTGGTTTTAGCTGTTTTACAAAAGTTGGTTTTAGCCGTTTTAGAAAAGTTGGTTTTAGCCGTTTTAGAAAAGTTGGTTTTAGCCGTTTTAGAAAAGTTGGTTTTAGCCGTTTTAGAAAAGTTGGTTTTAGCCGTTTTAGAAAAGTTGGTTTTAGCCGTTTTAGAAAAGTTGGTTTTAGCCGTTTTACAAAAGTTGGTTTTAGCTGTTTTAGAAAAGTTGGTTTTAGCCGTTTCATAAACGTTAGTGAAAAAGTGAACTTTTTTTGCATTGTATCAAAAGTATATATTCTGATATCTTATTTTAATCCTCTAGTCGATCCGAGTCAAAAAATCATTAATTCATAGCCAAAAAATATGCGCAACAATCCAAAAACCCAAATGTAAAGAATTTTTTCAAATATTTTTACAAGCATTTTCATTCGTTAACAATGGCACGCACATTTTTGAACTACGAAACAACAACTAGCGCATTAAAATAAGATACCACAATATATTGTTTCGTACACTGCTTATGTCATTAACCAATAAAGTTGAAAATCAATGGCTTTAATGTTCTCATAACTACCGTACTTGGTGAAAAACAAACAGCCCAGACTCCATTGGAGCCTAGACCGGGACTTGAACCCAGATCCCCCAATTGCCGGTTGGGTGCTTTACCATTAAGCTACCTGGGACTCCGACAGAATCATTAACCAATGAGTATCAATTTCTGGCGCAAATTCAACTTGTGGTGGCTCAAAAATTATCCGAGTAAAATCCGGCAAATCGCAGGAAAGTGACAGACAGACAGACAGACAGACAGACGGACACAATTTGTCGAGATTAATTTACCCGCTCCATTCCTGGGTCCTGTTCCAGGTCGTGAAACGACACTTCTATTAAACCCACGTCCGTCCGGGTTGACCGTGTCCGGCATCGGATCATCGAGCGCGAAACCGCCGCCACCGGCAGCCACGAGCAGCGGGCGCGCTCGTCCACTATCGTCCATCTAGACATTAATTACGAGGTCATAAAAGCTCTCTAGATCGTTTATTTCGCCAATCGAGCAGATTGAGCGCGTTAATTCCATCAGACTATCACCTGGAAAACATAAGTCGCTCCTCCGCCACCGCCTCCACTCCCTCTATTGAGCGAATTGCTAGCCGCTTTCAGATGCGCTAATCCCCGAATTCCCGATGCCGACTCCGGTTGGCGTTGAGTCAACGGTTGCGAGCAATGTCCCTTGATTATAAACGCACAATTAAACGCATTTCCATTTCAGGGGTCAATAAATATTTTTATTCAGTTTACCCATTGGCACGTGCTGGATCCTTCTTGGCCCACTAGGATGTGGATGGTGTCTCCCGACCACCATTTCAGCACTGCGTGAGCGCGAGCGCCGTGACTCGTGTGCGCCGTTCGGGCGCCTTTGCCGCCACTGGCTCCTTGCGCGATTATACTAATTCGGGAGAATTTGCATTAAAAATTTCATTTTAGAAAAGAAAACGGAAATGGAAGAATGACACGGTAAACTCTATCCAACAATTCGTGCACGAAACTGAAAAGTGAATTTTATTTGCATTCTACCAAAAGTATATATTGTGGCATCTTGTTTTAATCGTCTAGTCGAGCTGAGTCAAAAAATCATTGTTTCGTAGCGAAAAAATGTGCGCAACAATAGAAAAAGCCAAATGTAAAGAATTTTTTCAAATATTTTACCAGCGTTTTCGTTCGTTAACAATGGCACGCACATTTTTCGACTACGAAGCGATGATTTTTCGACTCGGCTCGACTAGAGGATTAAAATAAGATATCACAATGTATACTTTCGGTACAATGCATAGGCCATTAACCAATGGGAGTTTCGTGCACGAATTGTTAAATAGAGTTTAGGTTGTTCGATGCTCAAGGCAAAAGTGACTTATAACTTTAAACTAAGTTAATCAAAAGTATCTTCAATAGATGTATTCAATTTGACTTATCAAACGGGCAGTCATGTTTTTTACGTCATATCTTTGACAAAATAATTCATCTTTTAAAGGGCCAGTGTAGTGAGGGTTGATGTGATTTCTATCCATTTGTCCGGAGTTTATTAGATAAAACGAAGGAAAAACAATTGGAACTACTTACTGGCGCGTGGGGTTACGCAGCAGCAGAGAAAAGAGGGCAAGCTTTTAAAAGAACAGTAAAAATGGCTGCCAACAATGGAAATGTAGAGGTGAATGACGTTGAAGTCAGTTTAATGCTGTTCTCTCACCCCCTTTGAAGTTTACGATATTTTTCAATTGATGTGCCCAAAAGGGCCCATGACCAATCATGTATACAGATTTTGACCCTACGACTAGTAGGATTTGATTTTTATTTTGTTATTTCTAATTTAATACTCGACAAAAATGAAATTAAGTCAAACATTTCTACACACTTTAGTCTCACGAATAACATATTTCATTTTCATTTCTGGGTACATCGTCCCTTTAATGACTTATTTGAACACACACAGTCCATGCGGCGTTAGTGGTAAATTCTCACTATAAGCAGGCCAACAATCGAGTGCTTCGACCACTAGTGTGTCTCGTTATGTGCGAGAATTTGGACTCAAAAAATTCACACGAGAATTCTTTCGATTCAGAATCAGATGTTTCTGTCAAATCATAATCAAGCGACAAGTTTTTTAACTTTATTCCTTGATGACACCAAGTTAAATCGGCAGCCATTTTAATGCCAACAACAGCTCATAATAAGTGAGTTCTTTCAGCCACTTGGGGGAGAAAACTTTCAAACCCAGCCTCCTTGTGGCCTCCCCTGGGTACTCCATTGCAGCATTTTGTTTTTCCGCTGCAGTCGTGCTAAGGGTCCTCTGGTTATCTATCTCCTTTTTTTTGCTCCGCTTTCTATTCTGTGGCTTTTGTCTCTGTTTTTGATCATTTTTTGATAATGTAATGCTGCATTCCACTCTGCAATGGAATGTACGAATGTAGTGTTTATCAATGGTCAAATGTGTTTGTCTGTGTCAGATTTAGTATGTCAGTTTACGTATGTCAGATTAAAAGACGTGTATGGCCTAAGTCGCCGCTTGCGTCTATAAACTCAATTCTATCTATCTATCTTTCAGCCACTTAATACTGTATTCCCTCGAAAAGAACGACATGCCGGATAATTCGAATTTTCCGGCATTTCCCATTTGATTATTAATTTATTTTTTAACCCTCAGATGCCTAACATTTTGGGTCAACACAAAGACCTATTAGTGGTGTCAATTGACATGTTTTATATACTCCGAGTTGAAGCGCTTTAGTGCTGTTACCATGGTTACCATGGTTTTACCAACTGACGCTAGGTGTCACCGATTGTAAAAATCAAGACACTCGGTCAAAATGTGATCATTTGAACAGCATGCAAGCTGTTTAGTTATTTATTTATAATAATTGCGTATATTAACTTAATTTTAATTCCAATTAGTGCAATTGATATGAAATGTGAACTGAACATGTGCCGACTGCTTTGTTTATTCTCTACTTTGCATATAGGTGGCGTTGTATTTTAAAAGCGCTCTCACTAAAAAGAAAAAATGCAGTGAAAACAGCAAACGTTTTAAGCTGAGATTTTACAATAACTTTTTTTTATAAGTCTGAAAATTACCAAATAAATTGAGTATATGTAAAACCACTTTTTGAACAGCTCCAGAAAATTTCAGATTTTTTGAAAAATTTTTTGAAAAAAATTTGTATTCAGAACTATTGCCTGTGTCAATTGACCCATAGGATAGGCTTCTGAGGGTTAATCTACTTGTCAAAAACTGGTCAGACTCGTAATTACCGGCATGCCGTTGTTTCCGAGGAAACACGGTAAAAGTTATTCAAGGAGAAGTCGTTTTGACTTATAGACAATTGAATTCAATTTATACAGCGTTGCACAGATCACATCAGGCATCAGAGGCTTATGCTTGAATAAGTAGCCTGGAGTCAAAGTAGTAAATTCATGTTTTTCTTCAATCTTTGTGTGAAATATTGGTGTTGAATTCATTCAACCTTGAAAATAAGTGTCTCGTATTCCTCTTTTTGCGGCATGCCGGATAAAACCGAGTCTGACCAAAAAGTGCCGGGTATTTCGGATAAAGTGAGAATTACGTCTTACAGCACTAATTCGAATTTTACGGCATGCCGGAAAAAGAACCAGTTGTCAGCTTGTAGAAATCTAGCCAAACTCGCTAGATGGAATACGATAATTTACCACATTCATTTGTGTCAGATTCAGTATGTCAGATTCATTATGTCAGATAAAAGACGTGTATGGCCCAAGTCGCCGCTTGCGTCTATAAACTCAATTCTATCTATCTACCGTATTCATTTCAGCTAAAAAAAATGATGAGAAATGAGAAAAATGTGCTGCACTGCACCACACCACTGATGGCTGTTGAATTTTAGGATGGATACCTGTAAAAGCCCGTGTTGTTAACCGTCCACACTTGAATCCCACTCATGTTTCTTCCGTCCACGACGTCTACTATTAAGCCTGATCTTGAGTATGAATTATTGCACATTGAGCTAGTAGGGCCAAAGCGGCCCTTTGCGCCACACGTGTCGAATTTATACCCTGCAAAAACAAATTGTTTCATCTTAGTATGTAAATGTAAATGTAAATTGGACAAAATCAATTATAGTCCAGATCTCGAAAAACTTGGCTATAAATTAATTATTGGAGAATTTCTATCAAAAAATTAATTAATTAATAAAAACGTGAAGGATGAACACGTTTTTCTTTCTCAGCATCGATCGATCGTTCGATCGATCGATCGATCGATCAAGCGAGCGTCTTTGTTTTGAAAATTTCCACTTTGGTTATGACATTTCACAAGTTGAGTATAATTACATCTGAGCAGCTTAATTAACCAACTTTATCAAATTTACATTAAATCTCTTTTTAATGTCAAAAACGTCGCCAGACGTCACTCCAGTTACTTACACCAAAAATAAATCTTTTAAAATTCGAGAATATTTGAAATAGCGCCGCATTCGAATTTCCGGCGCGGCGATTATTCGATTTTAATCAATTTTAATCGTATTTAATACGTATTAACCAATTTTAATCGTATTTAATACGTATTAACCCTTGGATGGGCAACCTATGACACAATTGTGTTCAGCTCTTTTCTTGAATAGGAAATTTTTTTTTTGGCTTATCTTATGAAGCTGAAATTTTCTGACTTTGTTCAAATACTAATAAACTTTATATAAAAAAAAATTTGAAGTATTTGCTTTGATATTTATTGAAGTAATTGATTGGCAAATTTTAGCCCCTTAAAACCCCAGCAGAAAAAAAAAGCCGGCTTCACTGCATATTGGCTAAAGCGCTTCTGTTTAGGGTTACTAGCAGACGATCACATTGAAAAAGATTGTGAAGCAGGAAAGCCAAGTAAAGATGAAACTCCGTGCACATGTGCAGTGGCCGTTTTTGGAAAAAACTAGCGCCAACAGCGGCAGTTTTTTCAACCAAATGCAACGGCGCTTTAACTACTTGACCCGAAATATGAACATGATCGTGTCTATGGGTTATGCACTAATGTTATTTTTAAAGCTTGCCTATCTGAGGGTTAAAAACGTTTGCATGCACTGTATGTATATACTCTATATACTACCCCTGGTCAAAAGTATGGAAATAGGTACTTTTTTAAAGTCAGAAAAATGGAAATTTCTTAAAAGCTGTAATACTTACAGACAAATGGTTTTAAGAGGATTTATAAAAATGGTAGAGCTAGCTATCATTTCACGTAAAATTTTTGAAGATTGATTACGTAGTTACTGAGAAAAAAATTAAAAACCACCAAAATGAGGTTTTTGCAATTTTGGCGATATCTCGAGAACCGTTGAAGATAAAATTAAAAATTAAACTCATCTAAGATGGTCAATTTCTAGGGAAACTTTTCTAAATTGAATGTATGGGTCCGCAAAGCACTCAAAAAAGTCATAATGGAGCTACATAATTGTTGTCAACAATCAAAATTTTCAGAAAATCATTGTAACCAGAATTTTATTCCAAATCCAATGATACTCCAGGATGTTTAACTGCGAACATACTTCAGGAAGTACGACTTAATTCATCAAGAATTCTGGTCACGATGATTTTTTGAAAATTTTGATCGTTGACAACAATTACGTAGCTCCATTATGACTTTTTTGAGGGCTTCGCAGACCCATACATCCAATTTAGAAAAGTTGCCCGAGAATTTGAACATCCTAGATGAGTTTAATTTTTAATTTTATCTTCAACGGTTCTCGAGATATTGCCGAAAATTGCAAAAACCTCAATTTGGTGGTTTTTAATTTTTTTTCTCAGTAACTACTTAATCAATCTTCAAAAATTGTACACAAAATGATAGCTCTACGATTCCTATAAATCCTCTTAAAACCATTTGTCCGTGAGTATTACAGCTTTTAAGAAATTTCCATTTTTCTGACTTTAAAAAAGTGCCTGTTTCCATACTTTTGACCAGGGGTAGTAGTAGAGAATTGTGAAATTATTTGAATTTCACAATTCTCCGTTCTGCATAATAAACCTACTTACGCATTAATGTTGCAGGAAACTGCACTTTCTCATTAAATTTACTTCGGTGTCCACCTAGAAAAGAAAAAAAAGATAAAATAGCCAGACACATGTTTTCAAAAAATGAATAAATATGAATATTTTAGATGACAAAAATTAAATTCATCACAAAAAAATTGCTTGAGAATATCATTATTTACATATATTTACATATAAGAGTAGATCTATTGTTATTTTTACGGCTACTGCGAATAGAGTGAACTTCTGATATCATTACGAAGTGTGACGCGCGGTTACCATAGCAACGTCGTTGTAACCATACAAATTTAACACGGAGAATTTATAAATGCAGGGCCTGAAGTTTAGCTAAACAGTACAATTGCGATATACAAGTACACTTTAAAGTGTACCAGAAAAATAAATTTCCAATTTTAGACCAATTAGACCATGCTCTACAACTTTCTAATTGACATTTTTCCGTATCTACTGTATTACCATTTAGAAATTACAAGTTGAATGACCTTGAAGACAATCTTGAAAGTCAAATTTGAAATGAGAATTGAATTGCCTCTATCCAACTTTCTGTCTACTCCATCCCATTAGCATAAAAGGAATACATAACAAATTGTGGTTTTTCTTATAACAAAGTTGGATTGTTTAAACTCTATCCAACAATTCGTGCACAAAACTGAAAAGTGAACTTTTTTGCATTCTACCCAAAGTATATATTGTGATATCTTATTTTAATCCTCTAGTCGAGCTGAGTCGAAAAATCATCGTTTCGTAGCCAAAAAATGTGCGCAACAATACAAACACCCAAATATAAATAATTTTTTAAAAATTTTACGAGCGTTCACGTTCGTTAACAATGGCATGCACATTTTTGGACTATAAAGCGATGATTTTTCGACTCGGCTCGACTAGAGAATTAAAATAAGATACCACAATATATACTTTTGGTACAATGTATAGGTCATTAACCAATGAGTTTCGTGCACGAATTGTTAAATAGTAGGCGGGTTCAAAAATGATTTTGCAGTGAACAACTAGCGCAACTGATAGTGTAAATGTCAAGTTGCACGACTGACTTTTCGAGTTAAAATGTTGCATATGCATTTACACTGGAATTTGCACATAATTCACACAAACATGGCTGCCACAATAAATAAACAAGCTGTACTTATACTTGAGCAATAAAGCAAATGTTTTTTAGCAAGCACATCATTCTTGCCTGCTTTTCCTTTACAACAAAAGTAACATTTAGATAGTAACAATTCTGAGAATCATGCACATTGTTATTTTACTTATGGGGCCGTTCATAAAGTACGTTACGCAAAAATTGCCATTTTGGATCCCACCCTCCTTGTAACACACCCATTAACCCCACCCTCCCCTGGCCATAATGTAACATTTTTAAGTTTTGTTTAAATTTAAATTACCAATTTTTAATTTGTAATTAAAATTAATTACAAATTAAATTTGTAATTAAAATTAATTATAAATTAAATTTGTAATTAATTTGTTAAAATTACAAAAAATCACCGAAAACAATGTAAACAAACAAAAAATCACCCAAAACAATGTAAACAAACAAAAAATCAGCAAAAGTAATGTAAAGAAACAAAAAATCACTGAAAACAATGTAAAGAAACAAAAAATCACAGAAAACAATGTAAACAAACAAAAAATCACCGAAAACAATGTAAACAAACAAAAAATCACCGAAAACAATGTAAACAAACAAAAATCACCGAAAACAATGTAAACAAACAAAAAATCACCGAAAACAATGTAAACAAACAAAAAATCACCGAAAACAATGTAAACAAACAAAATATTCAGCGTTACTAACCCTTTAAACTTACTCCCTCCTCCCCCCTGTAACGCCTAGTAACACACCACTAATACCCCATCTCCCCCTGAGAGCGTTACATACTTTATCAACAGCCCCTATATTACAAGCGAGAATTCAAGATGGCGGCAAATATAACTCTTTAAACGTCAAATTCCGTCGCACGTGCATTTGCTTAACAAAAATGGGCCGTTTCCATTTACCATGATTGAACGACATTTACACAAATTAATTCGTGTAAACAATGTGCAAATTGAAATTTAAACAAGTATAGATGTGGTTAAACTCATCTAAATAACTTTTCAAACCTGCCTAGAGTTTAGTGACACGTAGACTTCAGTAGGTGGGGTCGAAAATTATTTTGTACTAAACGACTAGTGCAACTGATTGTGTAAATATCAAGTTGCACGACTGACTTTTTGAGTTAAAATGTTGCATATGCACTGGAATTTACACAAATTCACACAAACATGGCTGCCATAATAAATAAACAAGCTGTACTTGAAGAATGGAGCAGATGTTTCTTAGCAAGCACATCATTCTTGCCTGCTTTCCTTTTACAACAAAAGTAACACTAGATAGTAACAATTCTGAGAATCATGCACATTGTTACTACTTACATTCCAAGCGAGGATTCAAGATGGCGGCAAATACAACAACTTTAAACGTCAAATTCCGTTGCACGCACATTTGCACGACAAAATGGACCGTTTCCGTTTAACATGGTTGAACGACTTTTACACAAATTAATTCGTGTAAACAACGTGCAAATTTAAATTTAAACAAGTGTAAACGTGATTACACTCGTTTAAATGACTTTTTGAACCCGCCTACTGAAATTTACACTGAGTTTGTTTGAACCGTCCAATCATGCAAGGCCGTCGATTTGAAATTGGCCAATCACATGCGCTACTTATCGGAAAGAGTTCATGTTGTCTGGAAAGACGTTGAGTTCATCCAAAATGGTGGACACTGATCGTGAGGTTGGCAAGTATCAGTACGTACCTTGCCAACCGAATGTTGTGAAAATGTTGTGCAAATATGTTTAAAAAACTAAGTATTTAAGTTGGTTATTGCTTACATTCGCACAACATTCACACGTTCTGTTCTTGGTGGAATTAATTGCAGGAAATTTTTTGAACCACTCATTTTTCTGACAGGAAAAATCACTCGTGAGCTCGCCCACTCGTGATTTTTGCCTGGCAAAAAAATTTGTGGTTCAAAAAATTTCCGGCAATAATTCCACCACTTGTGATATTACCTCTGAAAATTACACTGAAATTTACAATGGAAATTACACTGAAAATTACACTGAAATTTACACTGGAAATTACACTAGGCGGGTTCAAAAATTCAGTTAAACGATGTTTTCACGCGTTTAAATATCAAATTGACGTTGTTTACACTCGTTTAAATATCAATTTGACGTTGTTTACACTCGTTTAAATATCAATTTCACGTTGTTTACACTCGTTTAAATATCAATTTGACGTTGTTTACACTCGTTTAAATATCAATTTGACGTTGTTTACACTCGTTTAAATATCAATTTGACGTTGTTTACACTCGTTTAAATATCAATTTGACGGTGTTTACACTCGTTTAAATATCAATTTGACATTGTTTACACTCGTTTAAATATCAATTTGACGTTGTTTACACTCGTTTAAATATCAATTTGACGGTGTTTACACGAATTAATTTGTGTAAATGCCGATCAACCGAGGTAAACGAAAACAACCCATCGACCCATTTTCATTATGCAAATGCACGTGCAACAAAAATTGGCGTGCAAAGAGTTCTATTTGCCGCCATCTTGAATCTTCGCTTCAAATGTAAGTAGTAACAACATGCATGATACCCAGAATTGTTACTATCTAATGTTACTTTTGTTGTAAGAGGAAAGCAGACAAGAATTAAGTGCTTGCCAAGAAACATCTGCAGCCATGTTTGTGTGAATTGTGTGTAAATTCCAGTGTAATTTCCAGTGTAACTGTAACTGCCAGTGTAAATGCATATGTAACTTTTTAACTCAAAAACTCGGTCGCGCACTTGATATTTTACACGATCAGTTGCACTATAGTCATTCAGTGCAAAATCAATTTCGAACCCGCCTACTGTGTTCACAGATGGTGTTGTCCAAACTTCAAATGCAGCCCAAACAAAGTTGAAGAAGCAGTTGTCAAGTATTCTTGAACTTCAGCAGATGCTCAACATGTGACTAATTACACATTAGCATTACATTCTTAAGCGATTCAATCCGTCTCTTGGCAGTCGACAGTAGATATAGAATGGAGCACCGATCGATGGTTTGAACTTTGAACAAAAACAAGCAGCAAATTAAACATGTTTTTGCTTTCTCTCTCTTCTCTCCACTTCCACATTTCTGTAACCGCAAGCCAAGATTAAATTTTAAAGTTAATAGTCAACCGCTATTGCATTCAACATTTTTTTTAATCAGACGCAGTAAGTGTACATTTAAATTAGGTAATAGGTGCATTCAATCCCGAAAAGGATAGATTCACTTCTCCTTATCAGCTTTATGGAAAAGTGACTTCTCAATGAACACACTATAAAATTGTTCACGCAAACACATCCAGCCAGAGATGCAATTGACGATTATGAAAATAATGACAATGTAGAATGTTCTCATTATGTTGCTCCAATAATTGCAATTATCCGGTTATTCCTCGTGTATGGCCACAGTAGCTGCTTATGCCGGTAAATCCTATTTTCTCTCTCTTTATTCCTTTGTCTCCAGGTCTGTACTATCTATTTAATGGTGAAACTGGCATAAACTCAATAAACTCGCTGTCTGTGGGAATACGTATAAATAATTTGAGTATTTCATGATTTTCAAAATGATAATCACAAATACTCACTCCTGCATAAACAGGAAACAGAAAAGAAAAAAACCATGTGATTAGTTAACTTTTTAAATTAAGGATTGATAGAGTTGAAACATTAGAATGTCTTTTTTTATCAACAACATTCAAACATAGCAAAATGTTGATTTAACATTAAACGAATATTGCATATCAACAACCGATAATTCCACCGTTTGATTGTTGTATCAAAATATTGATGCAACATCAAATGAATGTTTATTAGATGTTGTTAATATGCAACATTCATTTAATGTAAAATCAATGTTCAATGTTATGTTTGAATGTTGAAAAAATTGTTGATAAAAAAGACATTCTTATATTGAATCAACATTTCAGATGTTTATAAAAAATATTTTCTGACTGTTGTTTAGACATGTTCTTGTTTTGTGAGATAGTAGTCACTTATGCCGGTAAACCCCATTCTAAAGTCTCGTTTACAATGATGCAAATCTTCGTGTGCGAATTGCTCGCATGCAACGTGCAAACTTTTCAAATACTGTTAGAAATGATGCAAAGTAGGCGGAGTCTATTTCACAAGATATCTCTGTAAACAAAAAGTCAAGTCGATGTCAGGTGGTGATGTCATTGATGACGTCATTCTATGCTGGCTTCTCAAAGTTCAGAAGAGAACGCGAAAAAGTATACTTGAAGTCTGCTCTGAAATTTTGCGAGCAAATGGTTGCTAAGCGAAATTTCGCATTGCATTCGCATCGCATTCGAATCGCAGATGGCTCTGCGCAGAAAACGTCACTCCCGTCGCGCAATCAGCAAATGTACTTTTTCGCCAGGCAATGCAAATCGAAACCATTGGGATGCGAGTATTGTATCACATGTTCCATTTTTATCAACAATTGTTCCAAAATATTTGTCGCTATGACAAATATTAATAAATATTTGGAACAACATTATAGAGGACGATAGCCCTCGCCAAGTAAGACACTTGGCTTGACTATCTTTTCCAGTGGCATTAGGGTTAGCGATTGGCTCGAGTGATCTTGGCAACCGTAAGACGTAGAGGATTTTTTTAAAAACTGAAAGCATTGGGTCTTTATGAACTAAGGTTTTTTTGAGGTTTTTTTTTAGCTGGCCACTACTTGGACAAGAAATAAATATTTTAAGTTTTATGCAAACAATCCATTCATTGTAAAAGCATTGTTCAAAACGACCCTTATTTGTTGGCGATTGTTCACCAAATTATTATTTATTGTTGGCTTGCATGATGACACTTCTTATTATTAATATTATTATGTACTAGTAGTAGTAGTCTTTCTATGTCGAATGAATCGCCCTCTATAATCATTTTTGTTTGTAATTTTATTTATAAAATAAATAAATAAACCAGTGAAGTTTATTTTTAAAACATTTAAATGTCCCAAGCAGCACACTTCCAGAAACAAGTCAGGTAATAAGTCAAAACAAGTAAATTTAATTCTAGTGGCGATAATATAATTCACAAAAAAAAATCTAAAAACTAAAAGTATAATTATAAAAAAAAAAAAAAATGTAATTCCAAAAAAAAATTTCAAAAAAAAATATATAATTTTGAGAAAAATATTCAGTCCAAAACAATCAACAAAATAAAACCAACAAAACAAAATACATTTCCTTATTGACACTCCAAAACTTGTCAGAGTACACCAGAAATCCCACTTCCGCCACTCGTGTCACCGCCGCCACTTTCGCCTCCATTGTCAACCTTGCCACCGCTTGCACGCCCTGCACTGCACTGCTACTGCCTGGACCACTACGCCCATCAGACTGCGCTGCCACCACCCCAGCCCCCACTTCCGCTGCTCTAATACCTTGATAAACCAACAATCAACAAACTCAAGTAAACTAAAAAAAACAACATATTTTAAATCTACACAAAAATCATGCTTATTCACCAAGCCAATCGAAATTCGAATACAAAAACAAAAAGAGAACAGATCATTCCAAAGTCAGCCCAGCTGCAGGACCCGCCAAGTAAGCTGGCCATCCAAGGTGGTCAGATCAAAAAAACAGCACCAAGTAAGCAGCAAGACAAAACCGAGTCCACACCTTACTTGGCTCTTGCTTTGCCACACAAACAAAAAACACAACAAAAGCACCAATCCAAACCTCTCACCAACCAGTAGCACCCTGAATACATCCCAACACACGCCAACAACACCCACAAAACAAAACACTAATTAATAACAGCACCAAAAAAACTAAAACACCCAACCACCAACAACAAACACCCACGGCACAAAAACCAGATCCACACACACACCACCAAACAACAACCAACCAGAGCCCTACTGAAAACATACAGCAACATGAGCAAACAACAACAAAAACCAAAACAAAACTAACATAACAGCAAACACCAAGAACACACGCTCAGTCACACACATCCAAAAGCAAGACCCAGACGACGACATCCGTCCCCGTCCCCCAGTTAGAAGAAAGAACGCTTATAAATAACAACATCGAAAAAACAAAACACAAACAACAGACACCAAACAAAACACAAGCACACATACCCCCCGCATGCCCATCCGACACATCCGCACACCTGCACAAACCACAAACCACAAACCAACAACAAACATCCACACACCCACACCACCAAACAAACAACCAAACCTCTACCCTGTATACACACAAACACACAACAACACTGAACAACAACCCCCTAGCCCTCCGATCCAGCACACAAACCCAACCAGCATCGAAACCACAACTGCAACAACAAGAAAAAAACAACACCCAAACAACAAAACTAACAAAAGGCAAGGGCTCAGTAAGGTGTGGACTCGGTTTTGTCTTGCTGCTTACTTGGTGCTGTTTTTTTGATCTGACCACCTTGGATGGCCAGCTTACTTGGCGGCTCCTGCAGCTGGGCTGTCTTTGGAATGATTATATTTTGTCATAACAAATATTTTGAAACAATCGATTCGCGCCAAGTCTGCGCTGTAGCAGAGGCGATTACTGTCGCGAATCGCAGGACGAAAATGCTGCGCTATGCGAATAGCTGCATGTCTGGGCTAGGTACAAAACATGGAGTGCTCCAATTTCAATTTCCAGTCCACTTTACCTAGTAAGGTGAAGTCAGCCCGCCGCAGGCATTAGGCTAGGACATGTTTTGAACCAAGCCGCATGTCTGCGCCCAGCATAAATGAGCTTTATTCCCTCTCTCTCTCTCCACTTTTAAAAAACAAGCGCAAAGTAGCAAACTTTGTGTTTTCGTTTTTGTTTCTTTCTTTATGCTCACGACACCCACATAATTAGCAATAACGAGAAGAAGAAAAAATGTTTTCATTAGATATTTAACCTACAGATCGGATGCCATGTTTCGCTTTCAAATTCAAACCACTATTCTATTCGCTAATTATTCGTTTTGTGCATATATTAAATTCAATTAAATGCAAATCCTTTCTTCTTCCCACGCGGAAACGAATTTGTCTGTTGAATCGATCGATTTGGCAGCATTCGTCTCCGTCTCGAGTCTCGACCATGGTCTCGACTCTCGACATTCTTTCGCCCACCAGCGCCATCGATCGGCGTAAGGCGGATGCACGAGTGAGTGACGACTTTTCACAAAACCAGCGCTCCTCCGCTGTGCTCCGCCACATTCTCATGATTAAACGATAAATCTTCCTCATTACATACTCGAAATCAAACTCATCAAAATACAACCATTCATCACCAAATTCAATTATATGTAGCAAACCATTAATTAATATCGAACTAGATAGAAATTATCGCTCATCATTGAATTTCAATATTATTAAACCGCATTAAACCAACATCCTACGTCAGTCTCAGACTCAGTTTCCATGGCAACTCATCCAATAGCATTTATTGTGCAATCGAGTAGGAGGAGGGAAAAAAAGATTAAAAAAAAAACACTATTGGGTCAGACTGAATGAGCAAAATGAGTGCACACTTTATTCGATTAAGCTGCCAGCCTGCCACACAACACACACACCCGTCACTCCCTCAATGTCAATTGTCAATCAACCCCATTTACAACACCCCCTGATCTTTACAGGTGGCACAAAAAAGTGTTCTTTATATTTTAGCCAAAATAGCATACATACAATGCTAACTGGTATATTGTCACGATTAGGGATTGCATCTCGAGATTCTCGGCAAATTACAAAGTTTGTAATACAAACTACTGATCAAATGGTCTACTAATTTCTCACAGGACCGTGTTATCACATTGTCCTTGCTGACTGCTATTCGAAACAGTCCTCATAGCATGAATTCATGGGATAAAAACAGTTTGACTTACCGGTTCTTTAGTGCTATAGCTTGGAACTGGATTCGGATTCCTTACAAAATATACAGTGCAGTGGAACCACAGAGTCATTACCATTACTGACATTATAGTCGGTTACCTGGCGCCCCTTGACATTTGCCAGAACACCGAGTCATTTTCGATGCCATTACTACGCAAACGATTTAAAAACGGTATTTGAAAGAAAAAAGTACTTTATATTAAATTTTTGTTTAATTTGTTGTTTTTTTTTAAAGTTGTGGCCTCTTTTAGTGGTGTTCTTTGGTCTATAACCTGCATTTTCGGTTTGTAAGCTGCACTTTTGATAAAAAAAAAATGCTTTTCATTTATAAAAAAGTATTTTTGTTTAATGCACTTTTTGGTTTAAAAACTGCACTTTTTAGTCTAAAAACAGCATTTTTTTAGTCTAAAAACTGCACTTTTTGGTCTAAAAATTGCATTTTTTGGTCAAAACAATGCTTTTATGCTTGAAAAACTATTTTTTTCCCATTTTGTCAACTTTTTATTTTTATATTTTTTTTTTTTTAAATTTCGAATCTCGACTCGAATTTCGAGAATTTGATTTTGGAATCTTGAAAACTCGAGATTTCAAATATGGTTCGAGATTGCAATCCCTAGTCACGATGTTTTTCTACCGATTAATACATGCAATGGTGTACATTGTACAAAATTGACGTTCTTAACCAAACAAGTGTTTTATTCTTTAAAATATTTTATTATATTTAAATTATGTTGCATATTTATTGACTAATATAAAAGGTCAGAGTTGTCTGTCTGTCTAGTAACGTGTCCGCTTCCGGGTGATTTTATCAACGTCAGCACCCCTCTGTACCAACACAACCATTGAAATGTGTGCTGTGGTAGTGCAAGCACTACAATCTTAAATTGTAGTCCTTGGGTAGTGTTAGTATACCTTGGACGAATACCTAGGTATTCGTCCAAGTTAGTACAACGTGGTTGTTAGTTACGCACAGGAAAAGGAGGCATATAGTGGTAACACCTCACATAGCGAAATAAACATCCATACATCCGTCCAAGAACGAGATGACCAACTAGTTATTTTACTTTTATAACATGTTTGTCATGCAATTTGTCATGCAATTCATTATGCTCGAGCAAGGTCACCAGTTCTGATTGTTAACAAAATAACCGTTATTGATAACGTGCGCATGCTGAGAGAGTTGAAATTCGACCAAACCTGAGAACTAGTTCTAGATCGTTTAAATTTTAGGATTGGGGATGTCATTTGACCATGATGCTTTGCATTTTTGGCAAGAAATATTGGATAAAATAATAATATGCAACAATACAATTTCCAATTTTCAATGAAATACATAATATTGTTATAACAGTCTTTCACATAAAATTATCACTACACTTGACTTAGAGACATGTGCCATCCCATTTTTGTCGGCGGCAACCAGATTCGGCTTGCTGTGGCTTGCTGGCCCTCAGCTAATCACCAGCAAGTGGTGGCTGGCGGCTTAGCCGATTAAATCAGCTTCCAGTAGCTGTTGGCCAGCTTATCGCTAAGCCAAGCAGCTGACCATAGATGGTACGTTTACGTCATGTACACGCCGTTAATGTACTATCTACCGTTACCAAATATTACACTTCCTAAAGTCTATTTACCTATAAGTTTGGAGTAACTCGGATTGGTCATGGCAACTAACTGTTAAATGGTGTTGCACAGAACAAAGTAGTTCTAAACCGGTCAAAACCGGTCGTCAAATGTTTAACCGGGCCATCTATTTATCCAAGATGGCAGTTTCGCGCAGTTCGAAAGGGCCATCTATTTATTCAAGATGGCGGTTAAACGCGGTTTATTCAAAAATGACCTTTACTTTCAATGGTTACTGACAGACATGTGACTTAGGGTATGAATTCTTTCCTGCGATCAGTCCACTGACCAATCCGAGTTACTCCAAACTTATAGATAAATAGACTTTAAGTAACCTTGCTATTTGGTGATTCACGCCTTGACTCATTGACGGCGCGAATCATCAAATAGCAACCAGCCGCCAGCCGCCTACAGCGAGCCGTCTCGGCTCAGCCGAATTAGGCAAACCTCTAACTTGACTTTAGACTAATATAAAAGGCCAGAGTTGTCAGTAATGCTCTCCCATTAACATTGCAATGAGGTGTGGGCTTACAATGAAGTTTGTGTGGTTGTGCATTCCTCATTGCATATATCACATTATAATTACCCTGTATTGTTCCCCGACATTGGAGCCATGCCGACAATGCTACAACATATGCAAATGACGCCCAATTACAACACGGGAAGACGAACAGAACAGAATTGCATTGTGGAAATGAAAGAAATGATATATGATGTAGACTATGGGGAATTTAAAGTCCGACGAACAGGGCTATACTAACTAAACTCTATCCAACAATTCGTGCATGAAACTGAGAAGTCAACTTTTTTGCATTACAGTGAAAGCATATATTGTGTAATCTTATTTTAATCCTCTAGTCGAGCCGAGTCAAAAAATCATTGTTTCCTAACCAAATAATGTGCGCAACAATACAAAAACCCAAATGTAAAGAATTTTTTTAAATATTTTAAATTACAATTAGCGTTTTTGTTTGTTAACAATGGCACGCACGTTTATGGACTAAAAAGCAATAGTGCACTCAGAAACTAAAACTCGTCAAAAACGAGTTTTGCGTGTGGTTAGTTTTGTGAATGTTTTGTGTATAATTGTGAAAAAGTGTGAAAATCTGAGGCACGTTTTAGCTGCGTTGTAGCTGCGTTTTAGCTTCAAAACAAATGGCGCCGATCTAACTCTACAACAGTAGAGTTAAATGCTGCGCAGACGAGTGCGCAATTGTAAGTCGCAATAACTCGTGCCTCGTGAAATGCTGGAATTGTGGCGTTTCCTAAAACGCGCGTTTCTTGACTAAAACATAAACATTCCGGAAATGACGGCACAGTTCAGGAAACGAAACGAAGGAAACGAGGGAAACACAAAAATGTTTTAGTTTCTGAATGCACCTAATGATTTTTCGACTCAGCTCAACTATAGAGGATTAAAATAAGATACCAGAAAATATACTTTCAGTACAATGCCTGGTAGACCATTGTATCTAATGGGAGTTTCGTGCACAAATTGTTAGATAGCGTTATAAGTTAACTCTTAAATTCTTTTCGGTATAATAATGTGATTTAGTATTGATTTGGATTTAATTGTGTATTACTGCATTTATAATTTGTCAAAGCCAAGTACTCTGTTATTATGCTAACAATGGGGTACCATTAATTAAACCAGCATGATACATATTATAATTCTAAATTCAAATTGAAAATTCCTGTTTTTGCATAATAAACTACAGCACTGAAAATGTATTGTCGCTATATTGTTTATTTTTATTATTATTATTATTATTATTATTATTATTATTATTATACAATTGATATATAGCAATGCAAATATAGAAAGTTGATTAAAAATATAGAACAAGAAATTCAATCGCATTATCTATACACAGTCAAAAATCAATAATTTCCATCACGCAACATTCTCAAAGAAAGATCAGTAGATCACGCGATCGAGTAGAGTGAAACACGAGACTGCAGTAATTTTACAAATTACAAGCGCTCTATCATCTAATATTGTTTTCATCTTCCCTCGAACGTGCTCGAATTATGTCTAATGAAAAGAAGTAAATTAATTGCCAAATTTTGTGTAAAAGAAATTTGAAACGCCGTTTTCAACATTTTAACATATTCTCATATTTACGACAAATTCAACAACCGTATCTTGTATCAAACTAAAAGTAAGTTACGTAGTAGTAGACTTTTCCTGTTGACTATAATTTTTGGTGGAAAGTAAGGAACATCCATTATTGATCCACTCGCAGAATAAGTGTAGGTATTGGAAGTTGGAACGTTTTCAGAAAATTTTTTCTTACTTATATTATACAATAGGTGCATTCAGGAACTAAAACTCGTCAAAAACGAGTTTTGCGTGTGGTTAGTTTTGTGTGTGTTTTGTTTATGTTTTGTGTATAATTCTGAGTGTGAAAATCTGAGGCTCGTTTTAGCTAAGTTTTAGGTAAGTTTTAGCTATGTTTTAGCTTCGTCTTAGCTTCTATCACATGACTTGAAGCAGGTCATGTGACTTTAAAATAAATGGCACCGATCTAACTCTACAACAGTAGAGTTGGATGCTGCGCAGACGAGTGCGCAATTGTAAAACACAACTCGTGTCTCGTGAAACGCTAGAATTGTAGCGTTTCCTAAAGCGCGCGTACACGCGTGTTTTTTGGCTTAAACCTAAACGTTTCCGGGAATGACGACACATTTCAGGAAACAAAACGAGGGAAACGACTGAAACATGAAAATGTTTTAGTCACCTAAAACTCACCTAAAACTTTTTCACGCTTATCAGAATTATATACAAAACCCAAAAAACTCGAGTTTTAGTTTCTGAATGCACCTATTCATTTCCGTTTTAGGTAAGTTTTAGACAAGTTTTAGACAAGTTTTTACAACAATGCTGCACAAACGGGTGCGCAATTGAACAATGCCGCACATGTCTTATAAAACGCTTGAATAGTGGCATTTCCTAAAACGCACGTTTCTAGACTGAAACGTTAAACATTTCCGTAAATGACGAAACGTTTCCAGAAATGACGGCACTCAAAAAGCAAAACATGGGAAACTCGAAAAACGTGAAAATGTTTTAGTTTCCGAATGCACCTTTTAAGTTTAAAGCCTAGTACACATCAGCTCATTCCGTACACGGAATGGCACAGAGAATCGAAATCTGAAAATTCCTTTTTTTGTGGTACACATCAAAAAATTTCCTTCTGATGAAATATTCCGTAGCTGAAAAAATCATTCTTTCCGCGCACTTGGTGCGCGGGAAACGACCTATTGTTTCGGTGCATGGAATCTTTTCAACTACCGATAATTCATGTGGTTTAACCGGTCGCTTAAACTGCATGTTCGAACGTTGCGTCAAGTAGGAACGAATCCATATTAGCTGCTGTTGGCGGGATATATGTTCTATCCTGCCAAGAAAAGAAAAAGAAAAAACGAAAAGCAAGCCCAACACATTGATTTTTGAATATATCGTCATCATCATCCTCATCCTCATCGCACATTTTCAATGGTAGCCATTTGCAAAAAAATATTTCAGACAGTCGCCATTTGTAATATGATGTCATTAAACAAACCATGTGTACCACATTATTCCCAGTCTGAATTTTCCATGTGACATTATCCATTATTTAAAATTCCGTTTATAATTGTCACATGGAAAATTCAGATCGGCTGAATATTTTGAGTCTGAATTGGTATGTGTACTAGGCTTTAGTCAAGAAACGCGTGTTTTAGGAAACGCTACTATTCCAGCGTTTCACGAGTCACGAGTTTTGTCTTACAATTGTACATTCGTCTACACAGCATCTAATTGAACTGTTGTAG
Source organism: Strigamia maritima (assembly GCA_000239455.1). Lineage (NCBI taxonomy): Eukaryota > Metazoa > Arthropoda > Chilopoda > Geophilomorpha > Linotaeniidae > Strigamia > Strigamia maritima. The sequence goes on from JH432211.1 coordinate 104,872, forward strand.
AATTTCAGGTGCCATTTGTTTTAGAAGTCATATGACTACTTCAAGTCATGTGATAGAAGCTAAAACGTAGCTAAAACGTAGCTAAAACCTCTTAAAACCTCTTTTTTAAATTTAATTTTTTAAATCTTCTAATCTGGCGAGGTTAAGTAAAGCGAAGTTTATGTCCTGGCGACGTTTTTGAGGGTTGGTTTAAGTGAGGCAAGGTTTATGATGACGAGGTTTTGTCGGTAAGTTTAACCCTTAGACGCCTAACATTTTGGGTCAATGCAAAGACCTATTAGTGGTGCCAAATGTCAAGATTTAAATACTCTGGATTGAAGCGCTTTAGTGCTGTTACCATGATTACCATGGTTTCACCAACTGACGCTAGGTGTCACCGATTGTAAAAATCAAGACCCTCGGTCAAAAAGTGATCATTTGAACAGCATGCAAGGTGTGTTTAATCATTTATTTATAATAATTGTGTATATTAATTTAATTTTAATTCCAATTAGTGCGATTAATTGCAATTGATATGAAATGTGAACTGAACATGTGCCGACTGCTTTGTTTATTCTCTACTTTGCATATAGGTAGCGTTGTATTTTAAAAGCGCTCTCACTAAAGAGAAAAAATGCAGCGAAAACAGCAAACGTTTTAAGCTGAGATTTTAAGGAGCTCGTATTTTCTCTTTACAATAACTTTATTTTTATAAGTCTAAAAATTACCAAATAAATTGAGTGTATGTAAAACCACTTTTTTAACAGCTCCAGAAAATTTCAAATTTTTTGAAAAATTTTTTGAAAAAATTTTGTATTTACAGAACTATTGCCTGGATGAAATGTCCCATAGGATTCTAAGGGTTAAGACAGGTTAAGTTATTGTTGACGAAGAAATGCCGCCTAGGTTTTTGTGGACAAGGTTAAAACCGGCGAAGTTTTGACCTGACCCCCAAAAGAATAGGTTGTGCTTAAGTGAAAAATCCAGCATGCATTAGACACAACTCAATGAGCACACCTGGAATGCAAATTAATCAATTAAAAAAATAACATGAATGCCAATACTACATACTAAGTTCATCTATGTTTAAATTAAATCTTTGTTGTAAGACATTAAAAGTATCATCATTTATTAGTTTTTTTTAATTAATGTTATCAGAATAAAGTATAAATCGGATTACGATTGCATGAATGTTTCTACTGCTTCATCGAATTCAATTTATTTTTTGAATGCCTATTAAAAAATTGACATAAAGCTTTCTTTCTTCAAAATTTTAAAATTTTGCCAGTATATACCAAGGTTTGTCCATCATTAGGAGTACATCTCATTTTGTACCATTTACAAAGAATTTCCGTACCACACCACCAAATTTCATTTTTTAGTCCAGACATAATCGTCTAAACTTCATTTCCAACATGTTGCGACAAACACCCATTGGCTAGAGCCTTTTCTGGCGAAGTGAAAAGGCTCTAGTGCACTTTTAGTGCACTTAGTAAAATAATTTTAAAAAAACCATAAAAAGCCATAAACGTACATAAACAACCATAAACGAACAAAAAAAATGATCATAAACAAACATGCATAGTAATTTTTATACAAAATTTGTATTAATGTGCAGAGCAAACAGGCTCTAAGGGTTAACCACGCTATCGCTATAGTACTAGCGGCGTTGCCTAACGATGCTATCGCTAGCTTAACGATAGCAATCGTACTATAGTCCAATTTCGGGACCTACGGCAGTTTTCTCGCTATTAGTGTGAATAGCGGAACAAAATTTCACTTTCGGCAAATAATTGTCAACTACCGTCAGCATGTCTCAACTGACTAGCGTGGTCAACCCTAGACTCGCAATAGTTTAGTAGTCTACATTAGGTGAGTTCAATCCTGAAAAGAAAAGTCACTTATTTGCCTGAAATGACTTTTAAAAGGCAAATATGACGTAATTTACGTCATATTTGCCTTATAGAAGTGACTTAAGTGACTTTAGAGAAAAGGCAAACACAACTCACTTCTTTGCCTTATAGAAGTCACTTCTTTTTATTGCCCAAGCGCAGTGCTCACAAAAAATAGCTGTAGTGGCATCCATCTTGGAAACAATTAGATCGTTGTGTTTCTTGACTCCAAACTAAAATTTTAGAGAATAAAAGCTGCCAATTTTGTAGGTGGAGACTTCATTAAACAACATCCTAACGAATCTTTGAGAAATTGGCATGAAAATAGGTAAGAGTTACAACAAATCGGGTATGGACATCACCGAACATCGTGGCCGCAAAACGTGCACTTACGTCGGCCACGATGTTCGGTCATGTCCGTACCCGATTTGTCGTCATTTTTCACAAATTTTATCTATTTTCTAGCAGATTCTTATAAAATATATTAACCAAGATTTTATCAACGAATACGAATTCTAATTTTCATTCCACAGTTGAAACAATAAAAATTCAAATGAAAATGAACATGCATGAACAATTTAAGTGTGTTCATTGAGAAGTCACTTTTCCATAAGGCAGATAAGGAGAAGTGACTTTTCCTTTTCAGGATTGAACGCACCTATTGATACCGTATTTCTTTTGAAAAAACGGCATGCCGGAAAAACCTAGTTAGATCAGATTCTGAAAATCAGACATCTGGTCATTTTTACGGCATGCCGTAAAAATCAAATCAATGCTGTAAAACGTAATACTCACTGTATCGTGCATGCCGGAAAAATCGAATTTTCCGGCACCCCGGTCGGATTTACTATTAGCCGGCATGCCGTTCTTTCCAAGGGAATACAGTAAATTTTTTCTACTTGATAAAATCACAATTGCAACACTGGGTGATGTTTTTCGCATCATATTCTCATAAACGGTTTACAGAGAATCAAAATAATCACAAACAAAGAGTTTTTTTAGTTTATAGCAAGCATTTTTGGCCATCTCATAAACAAGAGAAACGATATAAACGGTTGAAATTGAAAGCACTTGATATTTGAAATTTATAATTTTCTTAGAGAATAACAGCTGCTAAACCTATTTACGTAATTGATTCATTTTCAGAAGAAACAGTATGCTGTTTCAACCCAGTTTGTAAACAATAATAAAAACCAGATAAACCCAAGAATACATGATGAGAAGAAATTCAATTTACAAGACAGCTTTCAACTCCATTGTAATCTAGTTTGCATCGCCTAGTGTTTACACCCCCAATGTATTTCAACGAAGAAACTAAATTTCATTACTCTTCTAAAAGAAATAAAAACCTAAACCATTAGAAAATCTTGTGCTGTAATAATGGAATAATTACGCAACAAAAAGTCAAAAATCTATTCAAGTTTTTTATCCAGAAGTAATAGTAATGACCCAATGATTGAAGCTCAGTAGCCAGCAGGTGGCCACCAATGATACTTTTGTAGAACCTTTCAAAAACATTCCCAATTAAATCATCAAAGTGTCGACTAGTGTCAGCCATGTGTGTGGATTGTGTGCAAGGCACAAGGGATTTGTAACTTGTTGCTGTGCAGCGTGCACCATAGCAACGCACTCAATTAATTCCCATCGATGCCACGTGGCGATTTAGTCAACCAGAATAGAAAATAACAACGTTCCCAATTTACCGTAAGATAATATAATAATAAACTAAGAATAATTGGACAAGTAATTTAATTTTAAGATATATTTATTTAAACATTCAATTGATAATTATTAAACTACTAAGTAAAGCACTAAATTTATATTTAGTCTGAGATTATTTATTTATCGCTATTCAAATTTAAAAAATGCTCACAATCCACACAGCTTTTCAGATAGTTTTGACGTTTGTAAAAGTCATTTGACTTTGACTTACCTCGTTTTTCTTCATCAGTCAAATTAACACCTAAAAAAAAGAAAAAAATCAATAAGTTTCAATTAACTTGTAAACTGAAACTCCTATTTCCCTTTTCTTACCAATTCCAAAGCATTCTGGACTCAATGTTATGTCATCCAACGCGATGTAACCATGGTTCCGTAATCCTCGAGAGCCCACGAACTGCAAGCGATAGCTTTCAGGAAAGAAAAGAAAAAGTTAGGTATAGAAATTTTAATGAGATTGTAAATAAGATCACGTAATTTGGTTGACTCAAAACTTTGAACTCGAATGTCGTGTTCCAATCGCGCACCAAACAGACTCAAATATCGATAGGTTTGCTCGCGACTCGAACGAAACAGCAGCGAATCGTTATTACATTCCTTTCCCTCTTGAGTTTTACTTGAAAATCGTTAAAATGAAAAATTAATTACTCCAATTCTTGCTGCTTCAATTTTCACTAATCCGCTTGATCTTTACTAGGACTAGCAGTTACAGCTCGTCTTTGGTCAAAAATTTTGTTAAATCACATGGAATCCCATAAAATCCCATGGAATCCTGTAAAATCCCATAGAATCCCGTAAAATCCCATGGAATCCCATAAAATCCCATGGAATCCCGTTAAATTTCGTGAAATCCCGTTATATCCTGTGGAATACCATTAAATCTCGAGGAATCTCATGAATAAAAACACATTCTTAAAACATTCTAGCCATTCATCATCGAGTCACAATGACGTTAATTGGATGCCAATGATATTATTTAGACGCCACATATTGGCGCAATTAAAAAACACCGCCACATGTTCGTGCCAGAAAAACGCAAAAAAAAACCGGTATTCTCACTTCAAATGCAAAAACTAACTGGACAGCAGTGTTCAGCATCAAATAAGCTGTTTTTACTGTTTAGAGTTGCAGAATATGTATTTTTATTAACCTCAGATGCCTAACAATTTGGGACAACGCAGACCTATTAGTGGGATCAATTGTCCTGTTTTGCTCCGGTTGGAGCGCTTTAGTGCTGTTACCATGGTTACCAAGGTTTCACCAACTAACATTAGGTGTCCGATTGTAAAAATCAAGACACGCGGTCAAAATGTGATCATTTGAACAGCATGTGTTTAATCATTTATTTATAATAGTGTATATTAACTTAATTTTAATTCCAATTAGTGCATTTAATTGTACTTTATACGAAATGTGAACCGAAGATGTGTCGACTGCTTTGTTTATTCTCTACTTTGGCTATAGGTGGCGTTGTATTTTAAAAGCGCTCTCACTAAAAAGAAGGTATGCAGTGAAAACAGCAAATGTTTTAAGCTGGGATTTTATGGGGCTCATAGTTTCTCTCTACAATAACTTTTTTTTTATACAGTAAGTCTGAAAATTACTAAATAAATTAAGTATATGTAAAAACACACTTTGAACAGCTCTAGAAAATTTCAGATTTTTTAACTTTTAAAACATTTTTTGAAAAAATTTGTATTCAGGACTACAGCTTGGGACAATTGTCCCATAGGATAGTCTTCTGAGGATTAAGAATTTGGCTCAAACCACAAAAATTGAGCGGAAACACATTTTGGGTGCCATTTGCAACATGACATCATTGAAATCGGCTAATCAAATCACATATAGCCACACAGCCATACAAACTTTGAGAAACATAGATATAAACTCCGTTTCCAGTACATTGCAAGAAACTCCCATTAGCTAGAGCCTTTTCCCAGCAATTTTTTAACGCACTTAAAAAATTAATTCAAAAAATGACCATACAAGGGCATAATCAAACATAAACAAAGATAAACGAACATAAAACAAACAAAAAACGACCATAAACAATCATGAAAATGACCATACATGGTAGTTTTTGGTGGTTTGTTGTATTAATGTGCAAGCAAACAGGCTCCAACCAATGGGAGTTTCTCCCAATGTTTTGGAAACAGAGTTTAGATACACTGCTGAAAACATACATTTTAGTTGGTCACATGACCTGACCCGTTGTATACTTAGACCATAGAGCTACTTCTTTTTTGCAACATGTAGCACGTGTGTGACGATACCTTAGTGCCGTATTGTGAAACACGTTTACTGGGTTTGTAGTAGGGATGCACCGGATCCAAAAATCACCGGATTCCGGATGCCGAATTTCACCGAATTTTAAATTTATTTTAATTCCGAATACCGGTCGAATACTGGACTATTTCATCTGAAAATTCCGAACACCGGATTTACACCGAATCTCAAAACCGAATTTAAAAAAATTTAAAAAAATTTAAAAAATTTAAAAAAAGTTATAAAATAATAAAAGTATTATTAAAAGACACTTTATTTATAATACTATTATTTGTATACAACTAAATTTTGACCAAATATCGAATTTTGCCAATTTTTTTTTTTTTTTAGGCAAAATTTGCCAATTCGGTATTCGGTCGAAATTTTGAACAATTCCGAACCGGATATTCGGAATCAGAACATTGAAATTTCCAAATATCCGAATACCGAATATTTTTATTTTCAGCCGGATTACCGGACACCGAATCCGAATCCGGATATCCGGTGCATCCCTAGTTTGTAGCATACAAAAATGTAAGATGTTGTCATAACATTTGTGAGTGGATTAAAATTTTGACTACACTTGACCTTTAATAATCTATTGGAGATTGATAACAAAAATAATGATGCAAAAATATATATCTACTATACATTCATCTACCATCTAAGCGTAAAATATATAAATTATGATATTGTGTTTTCATATTTTGGCGCCCGGAGACAATTGTCTCCCCATGCTCCCCTAGTTACACCGCTGAATGCAAAATATTTTATTTTTGCATTCCGGTTGTTAAAATGAATTTTTCTGTTGTTTTACATATCAAAATGAATCACCTTCAGTGATCTGATCAACTTTAAAATGAGCACAGAAATCGAAATTAGTATAGTAAGTGAAAAAATCGATTTAAAATCCCAATTTTTTTTAAAAAAATTCAACAAAAATTGCATTCTGGTTGTCGAAATGTTCCAATTCGAGCACTGCGCCACTGCGGCCTCAAGTATTGAATACAAATATAGTAGAAAATCATATTTGTCTGGTTTTTGATAAGAATAGTAAGGTATAATCATAACCGGATATTAAAAATGGGATCGATATATGAGATTTAATATCAGATTGGTTTTGAAACCCAGAATTAAGAATGAAAAATGAAAAATGAAGATGCGATGTAGCGAGTCAAAGGGCTTTTCATCCATATCTTCCACACCCAGTTTGTAAACAAGGTGGGCGTTAGTTTGTGCAAACGCCCATATATAAAAACGAGATAAGTTAATGGGCTCCACCGGCTCCTCCATCTCCATCACATATGATTGTTTACACGGAATTAAAGCGAAGCATAAATCACCGTGTAATCACAGCAAACTTTTAAGGTGTATGGTACAACCCCGCGACATAACGTTAGGTCCACTCAAAAAATTTGGACTTAAGAGTTCACAAAAGCCTAAAATTTAGTAATAAATGAACAGATAAATAAAATCTTTTTGCACCATTAGAAAGCACGAGAAAAGGACTACTAAATAAACCAAAAATAACTAAAAACATTATTCAGTTATAATAATTTTGATGTTGTAAACCCCTCTAATGATATCTGGCACCCACTTGTAAATTATTGATGTCAAATATATCATTGGCAGTTAGCTCAATAAATTGTCCGATCGTATTCTGTTGTCAAGTTAAAAAATGACGGCTCTTCTAAAATTTAAGTACAAGAATTTAATTAACCCTCAGACGCCTAACATTTTGGGTCAACGCAAAGACCTATTAGTGGCGTCAATTGACACGTTTTATATACTCCGAGTTGAAGCGGTTTAGTGCTGTTACCATGGTTACCATGGTTTTACCAACTGACGCTAGGTGTTACCGATTGTAAAAATCAAGATACTCAGTCAAAATGTGATCATTTGAACAGCACGCAACGTGTTTAATCATTTATTTATAATAATTGTGTATATTAACTTAATTTTAATTCCAATTAGTGCAATTAATTGCAATTGATATGAAATGTGAACTGAACATGTGCCGACTGCTTCGTTTATTCTCTACTTTGCATATAGGTGGCGTTGTATTTTAAAAGCGCTCTCACTAAAGAGAAAAAATGCAGTGAAAACAGCAAACGTTTTAAGCTGAGATTTTAAGGGGCTCGTATTTTCTCTTTACAATAACTTTTTTTTTATAAGTCTGAAAATTACCAAATAAATTGAGTGTATGGAAAACCACTTTTTCAACAGCTCCAGAAAATTTCAGATTTTTTGAAAAATTTTTTGAAAAAAATTTTGTATTTACAGAACTATTGCCTGGATCAAATGTCCCATAGGATAGGCTTCTTAAAACAGTTTTGTCAACTGACTTGAGATCCCAAGTGAGTCTCATATTCTCTTGCCGTATGATATAGTATAGCATATGTAGTGGATCGGACCCAAACATTCCTGTAATCCTGTAATGCCATCTTTTCCATTTTTTCTGTAATACAATTTATAATCACAAAAGAAGTAATAATCATAAGGGAAAAAGTACCAGCCGCAAACTCCCCACGAAGCAACATTCAGAAGAAATGTTGATTCAATATTAGAATGTCGTTTTTTATCAACATTTTTTTCAACATTCAAACATAACCAGATGTTGATTTAACTCTCACTGTGCAGATTTAATTTCAGAATTCTCGTTTTTAATTCCAAGAAACTTTTAAAAAAAAGTTGTCGCGAAAAAGGAAAAATTAGGAATTTTAAACGGAATATTATTTATTAATTATTAGAGACTTTGCGATTTCTCGTTCAAAAAATTAGGAAATTAAAATTTTTTAATTATTTCGTTTTTTTTAAATTTCGTAATTGAATTTCGTATAACGGGTTGCGATTTGTCACGAAACGTATTATATACGACGTTTAATCGGCGGCAGCAATTTCTAGCATAATCAAGCACCTTATCACGAATTAAGCCTAAGATTTGGCTCGTGGTTTGTGTAAGGCGTTTGACCGATTAACCTTCCAAGAACCAATGATGTATACAAATGTATACAATTATTACACTGGTAGAGGAAATTTTCCTTAAAATTTTTTAAAAATTCTGATGCTTGGCTACTTTGTACTGTTCATAACAAAGAATTTTATCGTATAAATTTAAAAAATTTTAGTTAAAAATTCTACAAAATACAAGGCTTGCAAAATTCAGCCCCTGAATCTTTCCATGTTAAATTTTGGGCAGCTGCCCTGCAATTAGTTAAAGCGCTTCGGCTTAGAGCGCCAGCACCATTTGTGGTGGGAAGTAAAAACAAAATATCCAAATTCCAGTAAAGTTATGAATTTATAAATTTTTGTTCAAAACTTTACTGGAAAATGAGATGTTTTGTAGATAACTTATTTAGCATGTTTTAAATCTTGCATATAGTTTTATTGCATTAAATATAGATGAATTTGAATTTTTGATAAAATTAATAAAAATTTTATCACGATCAGAGTGAGTCTCATGTTTTGAAATTATTAAATATAAGCGCCATCTAGTGCCGACCACAACAACTAGTGCTAAAGCGCTACCATACAACAGCTTTATGCAATTATACAAATGTATACATTATCGGTTTGCCATGTTCATTAGAATCATTGGCTCTTGGAAGATTAATAAACAAACCCGAGACAATCAAATCGCCACAAATTTGCCAAAATTGCAGCTGAAGCGGAGGGAAATAGCGTCGAAATTTGACGAATATCGTTGTTATTTCATTCGGTGCATTTGCACGCGCAAATTAAGTCGTATTTACGAAATAATATACAAAATCTTTTTTCTATTTCGTTACGAAATTAATAAAACGAAAAAATCAAAACGAAATCATATTAAAATTTCGTTTTTTAAAAATAATTTCGTATTTTAATTGTTTCGTGCGAAAAATCGCAAAGTCTCTATTATTATTATTTATTAATATTTCGTATTTAATGCCATTTCGTATTACGCAAACCACCTAATGCCATGCACCCTTTTGAGCTATAAAACAATAATTTTTTGACTTGGTTTGCCAAGAGAATTAAAATGAAATACCATAATACATAACTTTGGAAACAATGCACCTTCTCATCCAACTTTTAGGTCATTTAACTAGATATGGTAAAGTATTCAAGTATTCTAATTGCCTTTCATTTTTTTAATACATTTCAACTTTGTAAAAACGTTTGGGAATTTCAAACCATTCGTCCGAACTCCGAAAGCGGATTTTCGGTTTACATTATAACGAGGTTAGACATAAGTGTCCATTGACCTGGTTTTGTGAATCCACTTCCAGGTTATGCTAGAATAAACTGCAAAAAAAAAAATTTCCGAAAACGGTGATAAAATATGGTGCGCTTGAATGGCTTCAAAAAGAATGAAAGTTTGAAATGGAATTGATTTCTCACGCGCAAAACCGAACTTATTTTATACATGAATATATTATGTAAAAATATAAAAAATAATGCAGAGATGTTGGAATAATTGTGCCTTTATTTGTGCCATGAATATACCAGTCTTTTCCAAGATATTCAGAACCAACCATGAAACTGTACTATAGTTGTACAATGTATGTATATACACTACCGGTACGTCTATTAAATTTAAATCTTTTTAAATTTTGTACGTGGTACAAAATGAAAAAAAAAGAGTACCCCAGCTAGGTAACAAATCAAAAAAATTTTTTTTCGATTTTCGATTTTCGATTTTCGATTTATTTTCGATTTGCAAATTAAATATTTCCAATCACTCGTGACGTGTCACCCTTATGAAAATGAACCTGAAGCTTTTTTTGCAGCGTTTGCGGACAATTTCCTGCGAACATTTCATAATTTTAGTGCAAACATCTGTATATACACATATACACATTGCAGTAAATTGTTTGCAAATAAATAGTTAATAAATAGCATTAGTACGTATAAATAATGGCACGTATTAAATAGATGCTTTATAAAAATAAAAATAAATAAACTCTATCCAACAATTCGGGCACGAAACTGAAAAGTGAACTTTTTTGCATTGTACCCAAAGTATATATTGTGGGATCTTATTTTAATCCTCTAGTCGAGCCGAGTTGAAAAATCATTGTTTCGTAGCCAAAAAATGTGCGCAACAATACAAAATCCCAAATGTAAATAGTTTTCTTAAAATATTTTACGAGCGTGTTCGTTTGTTTAACAACGGCACCACATTTTTGGACTACGAAGCGATGATTTTTTGACTCAACTCAACTAGAGGATTAAAAACAGATATCACAATATATACTTTCGGTACAATGCATAAGTCATTAGAGAGGTTGCGGCCGACGTTTTTGTTGGTTTTTAGTTGTATATATTGTATGTGATATAGTCCTGTATGTTCTGTATGTCCCTTGTAGGCACCTGTAGTATGTTCTTGGTTTTGGCGCCCTCTGTGGGTGTGGTTATGTTTTACTCACTTACTCTTTTAACCTGTCCTGAGTGGACATAGAAATAAAGCTGTTTTTCATTTTGTTTTACCTTGGAGCGTTTCTTTTCCAAGTGGTGTCAGGCGGTCCTGACTGCTTCAAGCGCTTCTCAACAGTTTTCCAGCCCAAATCCTGAACGTCGGACGTCTAGTGACGTCAATCTTGCCGCACCAGGATTTGGGCTGGAAAACGTCGGCCGCAACCTCTCTATTAACCAATGGGGGCTTCGTGCACGAATTGTTAAATAGACCGTAGTTAGATAAGAAAACTTCAAAATTTGTCTGTGCAATATACTTATTGCAAATTTCTGCTATAAATTGCTGCAAACATATTCTGTCACCTTTAGTTACGTTGCAAAAAAAACTGCACACCATTTCCATATAAGGGCATCACTCGACTCGAGAAGATTACAAGAAGAAATTTCCTCAAGTTCAAGTATACAGGCAATACAAGTTGAGTAGTGGTTAATTTGAGCTCATGCAGTATAGTGTACTTACTTGTACAGTAGTTTTGGTAATGGTACAGTAGCCCTAATCCAATCGTCCTTCTGGTTGCCCGACTTTCTCCACAAAACTGTTTCTTTTTCCTCCCTCCTGGGCGGTTTTTCGATGCAATTTAGCGCCAAAGCTCCAGAACTCATCCCGGACATAAAATATGCAAAACGAATCTATGGAAAAATATTTTAAGGATAAATACTCAAAATAGATTTGGGAATATTTGTTGGTTATACCTGACAGGAATTGTAAAAAGGTGAATGAATTTGTCCGTGATATTTGGGTGGAGGCGAAAAGGAAGCGCTGTTCAACACGGCGTTCGAACCCAATTCGGAACGGCTTTGCTTCATGTTAAAAAATAAAAAATGACCTGTTCCAACGAAATTACTACTGTCAGTCTCAGTGTCAGTGTCAGTTTGAAAGAAGAAAAAAAAAGCGAAGAAAATCTCACTAATTAATTTTTCGGTTACCAAAAAAAACTCCGAAGTGTCTTTTTATTTTTCTTTTCAAGTCACGTTGGAATCTCTTTCCCGTTCTACAGAGCTCTTTCTTTGACAAATGTCTTTTCAATGTACCCAGAATTGGCATCATTACTGTTACATTACTCTTTTTTCTGCATCAATCGGTTCTGCCCAACTATTTCGTAATTTATCCGAATTTGATTTTCATCCTAACCTATATTTTTATTGTTAATTTTTTTGGTTTATTGGGTCATATGAATAAAGTGAAGTTTATGCTTTTACTTCATAATTTCCAAAAAATCACTGAGAAAATAATTTTGTAATCCATTCCACATTTTCACTATTAAACCTGTATAATTCACGGTAGTCCTTATCTCGAGTTTCAGTAAGTGCTTCTTGACCTTGAAAACTGAATTAAATAGCAGGGCCATGGGACTGAAGTATACCCGGAAGCTGACTTCAAATTTTTGAAGCATTTGCTAAAAATAAGAGCATTTCCTTTTGTTTATTCATACAAATTTTAAGTGAAAAAGTAAATGCTTTTAATTAAAGTAAAAACTACTAGCACGAAGTAAATACTATTTTGCTTCAAAGTCAAAGCATTTACTTAAAATTTTATTCTTAAGAATGAGAGTATTTGCTCCAAAATTATGAAGTAAAAGCATAAACTTCACTTTATTCATACGACCCATTGTTTTGTAGCCAAAAAATGTGCGCTACAATACAAAAACCCAAATGTAAAGAATTTTTTGAAATATTTTGTGAGCGTTATCATTCGTTAACAACGACATGCACATTTTTCAACTACGAAGCAATGATTTTTTGACTCAACTCAACTATGTAGGATTAAAATAAGATACCACAATATAAACTTTTGGTACAATGCATAGGTCATTAACCAGTGGGAGTTTCATGCACGAATTGATAAATAGAGTCTATGCAACTATGTGTGCAGCAAATTGTCTGCAAACGCTGCAAAAACCTGCAGGTCCATTTTCATAAGGGTAGTAAGTAGTCAGTAACTACATGTTCGTATCGAGCGATTTTATCGCAATTTGTGGCTAAGTAATTGTTTGCGCAAATCGTGATAAAATGACGTGATTTTTTTGCTTTTTCGCGACTAAAATATAATTTTAGCAATCAAGCAAATGCAAGAAATGCACATTATTCAATTTTCAATTCAAAGTTATGTTGGTACAAAAAAACATCAAAAAACATCATAATGTGCATTTCTTGCATTTGCTTGATTGCTTGTCCATTCAAAAGAGAACAAGATCAACCACTCAACAAAGCACCCGTGTAACGTTGACGTAAATGTTGTTTCAGCTAAAGCAACATACGACACTGCCTCGTTACTTATTCTAAAGTCATTAACAATCTCATTTGTAATTCATTGACAACAACTGATGCAGTTAACCACTGAGGAAACCAGTGAATGGTCGAAACCACTGTGTGATGATCAGGTTTTTTAAAAGAATTTAACGGGATTGGCTGGGTTATTGGTGACGATGCAATAATAATAATAATCTCAGACGTCGTCGCCAAAATATAACTCATATTTAACGGAATACCACGAGTATGGTAATCCGGTCGGAGGTTATATTTTCACAGACGATCGGAATCCACGGGTGATTTCACAGGTTATTGGTGATTGAGATTTTGGTAATTTAACGAGATTTTAGTGATTTAACGAAATTTTGGTGATTTAACGAAATTTTAGTGATTTAACGAAATTTTAGTGATTTAACGAAATTTTAATGATTTAACGAAATTTTAGTGATTTAACGAAATTTTAGTGATTTAACGAAATTTTAGTGATTCAACGAAATTTTAGTGATTTTTACAAGGTTTTAGTGATTTTTACAAGGTTTTAGTGATTTTTACAAGGTTTTAGTGATTTTTACAAGGTTTTAGTGATTTTTACAAGGTTTTAGTGATTTTTACAAGGTTTTAGTGATTTTTACAAGGTTTTAGTGATTTTTACAAGGTTTTAGTGATTTTTACAAGGTTTTAGTGATTTTTACAAGGTTTTAGTGATTTTTACAAGGTTTTAGTGATTTTTACAAGGTTTTAGTGATTTTACAATTTAAACGGATTAAATGGATTGTTGGTGATGGGATTTCACAGGTGATTAAAGATTTAACTGGAATTTAAATGGAATTTTAACGAGTTTTAAACGGGATTTCATGATGGGAAATCATGGGTGTGGGTGTTTTAAAAGTTACGTAGTAACCGGTAATTTGCTAGTTTATTTAAAACAACTAAACTGTATTTAACAATTCGTGCACGAAATTCCCATCGGTTAATGGCCTATATGCATTGTACCGAAAGTATATATTATGGTATCCTATTTTAATCCTCTAGTTGAGTTGAGTCGAAAAAATCATTGCTAACGAACGAAAACGCTCGTAAAATATTTGAAAAAATTCTTTAAAATTGGGTTTTTATATTGTGGCGCACATTTTTTGGCTACGAAATAATGATTTTTCGACTCGGCTCGACTAGAGGATTAAAATAAGATATCACAATACATACTTTCAGTACAATTCAAAAAAGTTCACTTTTCATTTCGTGCACGAATTGTTGAATAGAGTTTAGCATATCAAAATTGCCATTTAAAAAACAAATTATTGTAAATTTAAAGATACCATTGTAGGTGATATTATACATTGATTAAAATAGTAACGTTACCACTATGTTAATTTACAGAAAAATGTAATGCCACTATACGTAGCGGTAACGATGCCAATACTGAATATACCCAAAAGCAAGCTAATACTTTAGTGATGAAAAGCTGACTCGCACCCTGCACCTGCAGTACGGACCAGAAATGGGCAAATACATCCAGCTAAAGTCTATTTACCTATAAGTTTGGAGTAGCTCGGATTGGTCAGTGGACTGATCGCAGGAAAGTATTCATACCCTAAGTCACATGTCTGTCAGTAACCAATGAAAGTAAAGGTCATTTTTGAATAAACCGCGCGAAAACCACCATCTTGAAGAAATAGATGGCCGGTCCATGATTATTACTAATCATGGTCCGGTCGAATCGCGCGAAACCGCCATTTTGGATAAATAGATGGCCCGGTCGAACATTTGACGACCGGTTTAGAACTATACTTTGTTCCATGCAACACCATTTAACAGTTAGTTGCCACGACCAATCCGAGTTACTCCAAACTTATAGGTAAATAGACTTTAAGCGAGTGACTTCCTGAAGACCAGACATGTTTCAAAACATCTTAATTACAATTTAAAACATTAGGTGTATTCAGAAACTAAAACATTTTCATGTTTCACTCGTTTCCCTCGTTTCGTTTCCTGAAATGTGTCCTCATTTCCGGAAAAGTTTAGGTGTAAACCAAGAAACACGCATGCACGTGCATTTTAGGAAACACTACAATTCCCGCGTTTTACGAGACACAAGTTATGTCTTACAATTCCCGCGTTTCACGAGACACAAGTTATGTCTTACAATTGCGCACTCGTCTGCACAGCATCTAACTCTAACGTTGTAGAATTTCAAGCGCCATTTGTTTTAGAAGTCACTTGATTGCTTCAAGACATGTGATAGAAGCTAAAATGTGCGCCAGATTTTCACGCTCAGAATTATACCCAAAACACAGATAAAACTAACCACATGCAAAACTCGTTTTTGATGAGTTTTAGTTTTTGAATGCACTTATTAGGTGCATTCAGAAACTAAAACATTTTCATGTTTCACTCGTTTCCCTCGTTTCGTTTCCTGAAATGTGTCCTCATTTCCGGAAAAGTTTAGGTGTAAACCAAGAAACACGCATGCACGTGCATTTTAGGAAACACTACAATTCCCGCGTTTCACGAGACACAAGTTATGTCTTACAATTGCGCACTCGTCTGCGCAGCATCTAACTCTACAATTGTAGAGTTAGATCGGCACCATTTGTTTTAGAAGTCACATGACATGCCTCAAGTCATGTGATAGAAGCTAAGACGAAGCTAAAACTTAGCTAAAACATGCCTCAGATTTTCCCACTCAGAATTATACACAAAACACGCGCGCAAAACTCGTTTTTGACGAGTTTTAGTTTTTGAATGCACCTATTATTTAAATGAACCAATTAAAATGCTAAAAGTTAGGATCGCCATGTCAAAGTTAATTTATTCAAAGCTAAAGTGTGGCCATTGGCGAGGGAAGGTTATACCATAATTAAATTGGAGCTTTCTCTAGTTTTCCCACCTGATGAATTTTTATAAGTGTAGTCGTGCGGTGGACCACGTTTATCCAACGCTCCCTTGTGGCGAATCCAATCTAAATGATCCGTTTGATCGTTGCTCCAGCCGCACATTACGTCACCTTCGTCTTGGTTCATCTCAAAATTACATTTCGCGTGACGTGAAATTTTTTCTACAAAACGTCAATCAATTGCAAGTTGAATAGTTTTTTTTTAATTATTTTTAATATTTCAATACTCAACTCACCACATTCCTGAGTCTCGTCCTCGCCGCGTGCACAATCCACGTGAAGATCGCAAACATGGCTCCTATCGATGCACTTTTCGCCACAGTCAAAATGGTGGCGCAGATCGCACGCTCCAGAACTTGGCAACGGATCTTTGAAAAATAAAATTTAAAAAAAAAATATAAAAATAAAAATAAAAATAAAATAAAAATAATAAAATAAAAATCTCGTTTATTTTTTATTTCATTTTATTTTATTTTTACCCGGGAAGCAATTTTCCAGACGAACATCGTCGATTGCCAAATGAGAGTTTTCGTCTGCCGGAACAAATTCGATTACGACCTGGAAAGGTGAATTTCGGTTGCCCAATCGCTGATCGATTTTCTCCCATCTGCGAAATAACGGTTCTTATTTCAAATCTATTTCACAAAATAGCTAAACTGATGACATAATTTTTATACGATATTTTTGTACGACAAATCCAGTTGAGTTGTGAAAACTCATTCTCAATTCACAAATGAACTGGATTTTAGTAATATTCGAGTATAGAGATCTCGCTTTCGGTTACTAGGTAACGAGCGAATCAGCGCACGTGTAGCGCTATTGCTCAAACCTCGTGCCTCCTTTTACTTGTGGTCAACCGAAACTTATCGATTTGTGATAATTACACGAACCTCGATAATTTAAATTGTAAATTAAAAAAATCATTTTGATCACACAGATTGGTTTGACGTCAACCGGAAGTGAAGACAAAAAGGGAAATTAATGAAACGAAACCTAACGATACCTATTGGTGCCGTGTGCACATTTATCGCCGATTATGGTGCTCAACTTGTCCGATGTCATCACTACGACTTTAATGGCGTCAACCGGAACTCCGTACGAATGTTCGGAGAAAACCAAACGACACGTCAAGTCGCTCGAATCCACCACCGGACTTGTTATGTTAATCAACCGATTGGTGGCGTGTTTTGAACCGGGCAAATACAGAAAATGACCTGTTAAAATAAAAATTTAAAAATTTAAATTTAATAACGGTTTTTATTGTTATTATTTTGCCACCAGATGTCGCGCATGTGGCTGATGTCTCTTTTAGCCATGCTTTTAGTCCTTACTTCGAAGTGCGGGTGGTATTTCAAGGTCAAAGAGGAATTTAATTCAAAAAATAAAAATAAAAAAAATTGATAAAAGATATTTTATCGATGATGTGACGTAAAAGAATAAAAAGCTGCAGAAAGCAAAGCCCGGGAGACCTCGCGGGAGACCTCGCGGGAGACAGTGCAGAGCAAACCGTGGCGTGCCCTGGCGTTATTGATCGTAGCTGTGGAACGTAAAATTGCTCCACGCTTTTCTTCGCCCACGATTGAATTGTCAATCATTTCCTAAATTTCCGAATTTTGAGTTAAATTAAACGTTGGCGATGCGGGATTTCAATTTTCCAAGTTCCAACGGAAATGACGATATCGCTCATAGTTTCGGTTATTATTTCGGACGTGGTGACGAAATACGCAACTAAAGTGTTGTTTTGGTAGAAGATATAAGATATAAGGGACTGACGTCATTACAGGATGTAATCACATCACAAATAAGAATTTAAGAATTTAAAAATATAAAATTATGAAATTTATGAATTTTATGAATTTTATGAAATTACGGATTCGGTTTCGAATTTCCATCAAATTATTGGATTTTGGATTGGTTTCGATTTCGGTCATAATCGAAACATAGAAAATAATTGCAAAATAAATCAACTAATTATTTCGAAATCATAATAAAATTGAAATGTCAGTCGGTTTCGATTTATTTCGTAATCGAAACATTAAATGTGAGTCGTGAGATGAGAAATAAAAATAATTTTCAAGTATTTCGAGGTGTCATTATTCAAAGAAAAGTTAAAAAAAAGACATTTGGAAAGGGGGAAAGAGAAGAGAAGAAAAAGAAAAAGAAAAAGAAGGGGAAAAAAAAACGGTACTGCACTGGCTCAGGCACGCTGCCAAATGGACTGTGAGAAGCCACCTGAGAGTTGGGATGCTTCCTCATCAACCAAAGCACAATAAACGCGTCTTAGTGCTTTCCCATGGGTTTCCACGCCGCACCAACGGTCAAATGGCCTTTCACCTTTGATCCTTCACGCCCAAGCTGGTATGCTCATGTCACGACAACGACAACGACAACGACAACGACAATTAATCAGTTGATAAACAAAACAACCATAGAAAAAAAACATTTATCAACGAACAATATATCCTATTTCCTATGTGAAAAACAATCTCGAAAAACATTAGAAAAGCATGAAAAACATGAGCAAAACATGAAAAAACATGAGCAAAACATGAAAAAACATGAAAAAACATGAGCAAAACATGAAAAAACATGAACAAAACGAACAAAATATGAAAAACATGAACAAAACATGCGAAGAAAAATGGAAAAAAACATAAAAAAACACGAAAAAACATGAAGAAACATGAAGAAACACAAAAAACACGAAAAATCAACGAAATTAACCAAAAACACGAAAAAACAAAAAAAACAATGAAAAAACATCAAGAAACACAAAAACATCAAGAAACATCAAGAAACACAAAAAAAACACGAAAAATCAACGAAATTAACCAAAAACACGAAAAAACAAAAAAAACAATGAAAAAACATCAAGAAACACAAAAAAACATCAAGAAACATCAAGAAACACAAAAAAAACAACGAAAGAATCAACCAAAAACACGAAAAAACACGAAAAACAAAAAAACACGAAAAACCTGCGAAAAACACGAAAAACATGAGAAAACACGGAAAACATGAGAAAACACGAAAAAACAATGAAAAACATGAAAAACCATGAAAAACCATCAAAAAACATGAAGAAAAAAAAAACGATGAAAACAATCGAATTAACAAGAAAAAAGTCGAAAACAGAGAGAAAATTGATGAAATTGAATCGATTTTTCACTTATAAAATTTACCTCGCTCATTGCCATTCGAGTCGGTCGCGGGTCCCACTTTAGCACCGGTCAAATTAGCCGCACTGACCCATTCGAGTTCCCCAGTACGAATCCATTGGCACTCGGTCTCGGTTTCGAAATGACAATTAAACGCCGTTCCACACGAAACGATGAACGTAACGAATATGCAGCACAAAAACGCGATCGCACGACGAAGCTCCATCTCGAGGTGCCGCAAGATGAAGATAGAAGATGCAAGTAAAAGATGAGGATGAGGATGCGGAAACGCACGTTTTACACGCGCGCGTCGCTCGGGCAACTCGGTGCCCGACGTCGTTCCGATCGGCGATTAAAGATGGAATTCATGACGACCAGAGAGAGAAACACGTGCAATCCCTCGCAATGGCGCTAGCTCGATCCAACGGTGACTAAAATGGCGTGTTTTGTGCGTTGCAGTGGCGCGCGCGCATTCGCGGCATCTGGCGCGATCTTTATACGTCCGGGGACACATCTGGCGGCGAATTTGGCTACTGCGCCGCCGCTTCCCCCGGAAAACAACGTCGACTCGTCCGCAATACACTATTGGAATGTTAAAAAGCACCGCTCGAAGGTGACTCGACTGCGCGGCACTCGAACAATGCGGAGAAGGAAACTTGGGACTGCGTAACTTGTCACTCATTCACTCACAAATGACAAATCAGTCTTAATCGATGATCGAGATAATTAATGAATGGAAAATTAAAATAAAAAACGTTGAATGACGTCATTAACGCTCGATTTATCGGTTCGGATCACGGTTTCTCGTTATATGTTGTTTTATTCGCTTTTTTCGAGCAAGTTGGCAATGAGCCACTGAGGAAGCCAAAAAAGACGAATTAAGCAGACAATTAAATTGTCAATGACAAGAAGGGAAAATTAAAAGAAAATAAAATAAAAAATAAAATAAAAATAAAAATTTTAAATTTTTTTTTTTTTTTTTTTTTTTAAATAAAAATAAAATATTATTTTATTTGGTTTTAATTGTTTTATTAATGATTGGTCAATATTCTTTTCTAGTTACTATGGAAACCAATATGTTGGTTGGCATTTTGTCTAGTATCTTTCGAGTTTCCTTAGCAACGGGATGTTTTTGTTGTCATAGAGATGAATTCTTTATTTTCCTTCACGAGATTTCGATATATCGAAATGTTATCGCTCCACTTATGTCAATTGTAAATTGTAAAAGAAAAAAAAAATTAAATTAAAAATCAATAATTTTTAATCGAGATTTTCAATTTTTATTTTTTCTTGTTTTTTAATTCAGTTACGTATTTTATTCCTTTCAACAAATGATGTTATTATTCGTTGCCATAGAAATGCAAATTGGTTTATTTTTTTATCTTTTTTCTTTCGTTTCTTTTTGGCTAAACAAACATTCAACAGACAGACACAACATTTCGTCATTTGCAATAAAAAATAATAATAATAATAATTTATTATTTTAAATTTTGACGTCATAATTCATAAACGGAAATTTTAGGTTTTCAACCCTATGCGCCATTTTAATAGGCCTAATGCCGAAATGTGCGTTTAATTTTTTATTTTTATCATCCGAAAGTGTAAATAGATAATATAGATGAAAACAATAGTTTTTTATATGGATTTATGGTTTTATTTTAGTCTTTGAGCGTGAAATAAAGAAAGAAGGACGAAGCGGAAGTCGACTAAACACCTACACGAACGTGTTACTAAAAGATTTTGAAAAGGTCAAAAAGCGAAATCTATTTGCGCATGCGTGGTAATGTGGGAGGTCGATGGAGTTCATTTCACGAAAAGAATAAAGAAACTATCGTTATTAGTTTAGCAGATGTTGTGGAGTTCGTACTCTTGGGACAGGAGACAGGATATGTCATGTTGTCTCGTTCGTTTTTTCATGTAGTTACACAACACTGAGTTTTACGTTTTACTGTTTTTCTCAGAAGAATTTTTTTTTTTTTTTTACTTTGTCGAAAATCTAAAATTAAAATGACCTTAGTTAATAGTAATTTGTTCGTGGTAGTCGAGAGCTTAAAAATTGAATAAAAATCCGACTACTCGAGAAATTCCATCCACGACTCAAATCCGCTTACAACGATAATGACATGACTTAAGCTTGTTTTAATGAGAAAAATGGTTTTAAACTTTGAAAATAAAAACAATTTCCTTAAATCTCATCAAGTTGTACATTATATCTAAGATTTTATTTATTTATTTATTTATTTATTTATTTTTTTTTTTGTTTCGAGTCAAATCGAAATGGAGTAATCGACATTTTAAAATATGCTGCGAATAGTTGTAAAGAAAAATGAAAATAAAAACAGGTTTCTATATTCATCATTTCTGTATGGTGTATGAGATTAAATGTTATCGTATTATTTTTTCCTTTATTTTTATTTTCTACGTTTTTTCAAGTTTCAACGATATTGCACATCATCATCATCTTTATATTTGGATTTTTCTTGTTTTTTTCGTTTCCATCAGCAATTTCTTGATTCTTGCGTGGGCTCCGGCTACAATTAAAAGAAAGAATTAATTAGTTATTCCAATTAAAAAAGATAAAAGACTCGTTTGAAAAGTATGGAATCATGTTTTCAGTGCTGCTGTTATCAACGGCTTCGATTTTTCACAGATTGTTCAAATTGTGTAAAAGTTTAAGTTCCCAGTACTTTTTATGTTTTCTAACATAATAATTGGGTGAATAAATTTATAATAGAGCATTCGGTCGTTCATTAATAAGAATAAAGAAGGATTTTATATGTAAAATAAAATAATAATTTGTAAAATTTTCTCGAAACAACTTTTAGAGTTACCGAGCAGCGCCACTTTAGTTAAATGGCGGAAATTAAAAATAGAAATAAAAATGGCTAATGTTTGTTTTTTATGTGTTGTACAAGAAATGATTAAATGAAGTAAACAACAACAACAACAACAAAAAAAATGAAAACATTTATTATTCTTTTTATTTCGTATAAATCAACAGTTGTCATGGCGACATCAAAAACGTTTCCTCGAAATTTATTTTCTTTCTGCTAAGACATTAATCTCAATTCTTAAGGATGGAAGCGCAATATTGGCAGTTGATTGGATAAATTTGCTTTTTAAGCTTACAAACTCATAATTTTAGACCAAAAAAAAAACAATACCGGCAGTTAAATAATTATCCAAGACAAAATAAGGCACATTGAGCGAGTATTACGTTCATCGTAATAAAATCAAATCAAATCAAATCAAATCAAATAAAAATAAAACGAATTTTGTAACGCAATAATTTTATAGGAATATTTTTTTTTAAAAAAAAAAAAGAAAAAATGTTACAAAATAAAGTATACAATTTGTCATA
Organism: Strigamia maritima; assembly: GCA_000239455.1. Taxonomy (NCBI): domain Eukaryota; kingdom Metazoa; phylum Arthropoda; class Chilopoda; order Geophilomorpha; family Linotaeniidae; genus Strigamia; species Strigamia maritima. The sequence continues at coordinate 127,843 of JH432211.1, forward strand.
GAAAACGGCAAAGACACGTCGGGTTGGTCACGTGGTTGCACTGATATAATACTGATATTTTGTTTTCAATTCCTGAGTTGGCACAGAATTAAATTACGCGAAGAGAAAAAGAAAATAATAAAAAAATCGAATAAAATCTCTAAATAAACAATCTTTTTTTATACAATAAATAAATTAAGTAAGCGTCACTCCTTAATTTGCTCGACGAAAAAGAAAAATTATCCGTTCAAAGTTCAATTTTCAATTTTCAATCCATTCCGGGATGCAAATAATTCAGAATAAAATATGCCACGTCGTAATTGGACCAATAACATGTGTGCGCGGTAAAAGCAGCCAGATATCCAAACGAATCCATATTTCCTTCTCGCAACACGAAATCCAGGCGTGTGTCCATCTCTGAAATGCGATAAAAAAGGAAATTAGTTTCATTTTATTTATTTATTTATTTATTTATTTATTTATTTTTTTTTTTTGAGTTACCGGTAGCGGTGGGTGAATGGTCAGTAATGCCGTCATGATTTTCAATATTATTTTCCAGGTTTCCGGCAAAATCTGGAGCGATGTCACCCTTTTCCACCACTTTGGTTTCTTTTATCACCATCGATAGTAAATCCTGCTCTGCCGAATTGTTGGTTTTTCGCCAGCCAGGCCAAATCATGCTCCAACGACCAGCTGAAAAGAAATTATTTATTTAATTATTTTATTTATTTATTTTTATTTTATTTTTATTTTATTACTAATTCTAACTGGGAAAGTAAATTTCAATTGTTATTTACACCAGAAATGTGAATTTTGCGGTTATTTACAACGAAAGAATTAATTCTATCAGCTACTGTATATAAGTTATCTCACAAAAATTAATGTGATAAGTAGTTTACGATGGAAAACTTTACACCAGTAATTTGAGAACATTACTAACGTGATTTCATCACCCTAAGTAAACGAATTTATCCGTAGTTATCTCAAAAACCGTCAAAAGCTGATTCGTAATTTATACGAAAAACGCGTTTCGAGTCGTATTTTACCCTGTAAATGCGGTTTTTTTTATAAGTAATTGTAATTTTAAGCGTTAAGCAGCTTCATCTGTAATTAACACTGAAAAATCGGTTTCATCTGTAATTTCCAACGGAAAATAAGTGTAGTAATTTATATGAAAAAAACATTTTTCTCAGTGATTTACACCAGAAAAACGTTTTTCTCAGTGATTTACATCAGAAAAACGTTTTTTCTCAGTGATTTACAACAGAAAAACGTTTTTCTCAGTGATTTACACCAGAAAAACATTTTTTCTCAGTGATTTACACCAGAAAAACATTTTTTCTCAGTGATTTACACCAGAAAAACATTTTTTCTCAGTGATTCACACCAGAAAAACGTTTCCTCAGTAATTTACATTAGAAAAGCAATTTTTCTTTTTATATATTTCCGAGTAGAAAATTCAAATATATATAAGTAAAGTAAATAATAAAGAAAAATAAAAATTCAAATTGTTGAAACATTTTCAATTTGAATTTTTTTGTTCATAATTATACATTTGCATGTTTTATCCGGCGACTTTGGTTCTTCTACACTTTCTTTGGATAAACTCGTTTTTTCATCACGGGATGGAATAAGGGGTTCTACGGGCATCGTTTCATAAGGAGTTTTATCTATTGTAGCATAGTAATGGATTTGAAGCGGCATATTGGCTCCGTATTCTCGTTTTATCAGTGGCTCTAGTCGATAAGCCTAAAAATCCAAATAAAAAAAATAGCGAAATTCAACTTAAGACCTAAAAACAACATCTTACAACTGGATCTGAAGGATGATAAATATTAAACATTTTTTTCACTAAATGACGAGGAACGATGCTCTCGAGCGGTTCCGTTTCCGGCCGGAATCCGCGAAGAGCGAGAAATACCGCTAATGGAGAACCCAAACAGAAGAAATTTTCCACCTAAAAAAATAGAAAATTTAATAAAAAATTAGATTAAAATAAAAAATAAAAAATAAAAAATAAAAAATAAATCGATTTATTGATTTCACCGTAAAAGCAGTCATGGATTCTTTCGGTTTCGAAGCGCGTTCAAGTAACGACGCTTCCAAATCCATCAATTGTTGCGTTGTTTTACCCTCTTCTGAATTTAAATCTCTACTCGATTCAGCCTTAAAAATAAAAAATTACAAAGGTTATTTTCATGTTCATTAATTTTCGGATTTGGAACGAGAGTTTTCTGCAACTGACTCAAGTATTGAATTTTTATTAACAAAACTGTATTTCTACGACAAAAATCTAGTTTTGCTGCATAATATCTCATATTTGTGCATAAAAAGACAATTTAAATAAATATTTAATTATTTTTATGCAAATATGATCATCATTTGCACAAAAATGCATTTTTAGATGCAAATATGATCATTTTTTGCACAAAAATGCATTTTTAGATGCAAATATGATCATTTTTTGCACAAAAATGCATTTTTAGTTGCAAATATGATCATCATTTGCACAAAAATGCATTTTTAGATGCAAATATAATCATTATTTGCACAAAAATCCATTTTCAGATGCAAAAACTAGATTTTCAATCATACAAATGGGAGAAAATGCTAATTTTAATTCATATTTGTACTTTGAACTTTTGTTGCTTCACTCTTGTCCCACCACAATCATATTGCGATTAAATTCACCACTAAATCTTTCAAATATAATTGCACAGGATTAAAACCGGTTAAAATATCGTACATGATGACACATCCGAGAGAATGCGCCACAACCGACACTTTTCCGCCCCCGCTCTCGAACGAGGGATTTCGTTGACAAAACATTCCGTACAATCGATTTAATTCGTTCGATAGACAGTTGACGATCTAAAAACAAAAAAAAAACAAAAAAAGAAGATGACATACGTAATCAAATTTAATCCGACAATTCAATATCTGCTTACTTCAGTGCGGTACATCGGACTCGTGTAATACATGATGTCCATCGCCGTGCGGTTCAAGAGTTCGCGCAAACCGCGAATCTTGTGCGGCGTAACCGATTCCACAGTGTCTAAAATCATTAAACGAGAATATAGTATAAATATACATGAATTTGTTTGCTTCAAAAACCTCCGTCTAGTTTCAGATTTGATCGCCATTCGACCGGGAAAAATTCCGATCGTTCTTCGGATTCTTTCAACGCATGAAAATATTTTTTCTTGAGGAAAGTGACAGCATCACGTAATCTAGAATATAGAATAAAAATCATTTAGGGATTATATAAAGCAGTAACAGTGCAAATCTATTGATTTTAGGCCTAAAATTGATATTTTTGAACTTTTTTCATCCAAAATAGATCATTTTGCATTTATAAACTTGAAATGATTCATTTTTGCAGTGAGATGAATGTTAATCTGTTGATTTCAGATCTAAAATTGATATTTTTTAGACTTTTTTCATCCAATTTTGTATTTATAAGCCTAAAAAGATAAATTTTTGCTCCGAGGTAAATGTAAATCTGTGATTTTAAGCCTAAAATTGATATTTTTTAGACTTTTTTCATCCAATTTTGTATTTATAAACCTAAAAAGATAAATTTTTGCTCCGAGATAGATGTAAATCTGTGATTTTAAGCCTAAAATTGATATTTTTTGGACTTTTTTCATCCAATATAGATCATTTTGTATTTATAAACCTAAAAAGATTCATTTTTGCACTGAAGTGGACGTAAATCTGTGATTTTAGACCTAAAATTGGTATTTTTTGAACTTTTTTCATCCAAAAAAAACAATTTTTTTATGTAATCTAAACGAGAAAAAATATACTTTGAACAATTTCGGATTATTTTGCTCGTTTCTCCTTTCTGACCGATTCCGTGTATTACAAAAATTAGATGCGTGATGTCCGCAGGTTTATCAGTAGGTGTGGCTTCCTCAGAATACCCTCGATGTAATCGATAACCAGCTTTAAATAAAGATAATAATAATTATGAATATAATTCAGAAATAAAATTGATAAATTTTTATAAATACATTTTTGTAAGCCAATCCTCTGACTAAACGAACGAACTAATTTGGATGGTGTCGCTTCACTGAATAAATAAACTTCACGAGGTCCGTTCCAATCGACGTGGAAAGTCGTCAATTGTACATTCAAAATGACTAAAACAATAAATTGAAATAAACGGATTAAAAAATAATTCGAATTCGAATAGAAATGAAGATCGAACCAGGTTTAGCTCCTTTCGAAGGAGTTGATTGTGTGTAATCCGAACATTTCGACCCGAGGAACTTCTTCAAATGCGCGATTTCAATCTGCTCGGCCGAACATTCGTCTAGCGGCTGCCACGAACCGTCATGGAACCAAGTGGCTCGCATGATTTTAAACTCTTCGCCTAATGAATAAATAAAAATTCAAAATAATTCAAAAAGCCAAAAACAGTCAATTTTATGCGAAAAATATGAAAAATTAGTTACGTCACTGCGGAATTAAAATAAATAATTGTTTATATATAAATTCAAAATAATTGAAAAACCAAACTGAAAAAGTCAATTTCTTCAATTTTCTTTCAATTTTCTCACATTTTGTCAAAAAATATGAAAAATTAGTTACGCCACTGCATAATTTAATTAATTAATTAAAATAAATAAATAAATAATTAATTTAATTTAATTAAATTATTGGTTGTATATAAATTCAAGATAATTGAACAACAAAACTCAAAAAGTCAAAACCGGTGGCGTAACAAAAGTTTCTTCAATTTTCTCACATTTTCTGCAAAAAAGATGAAAAATTAATTACGCCACTGAGTAATTAAATTAATTAATTAAATTAAATTAATTAATTAAATTAAATTATTTATTAGCTTAAATAATTAATTAAATAATTAATTGAAAAACCAAACTCAAAACGTCAATTTCTTCAATTTTCTTTCAATTTTCTCACATTTTGTCAAAAAATTAAGAAAAATTAGTTACGCCAGTTTTTATGTATAAAACCAAACTCAAAACGTCAAAACAAAAATTTCTTCAATTTTCATCAATTTTCTCAGATTTTGTCGAAAAAAATATGAAAAATTAGTTACCCCACTCAATAATAATAATAATAATAATAATAATAATAATAATAATAATAATTAATAATTAATAATTAATAATTAAATAAAATTAATTATTAATTACCGGCCCAATAAATCGAAGTGCAAACTCGAGACTCGACATCCGTTTCGTACAAGCCTCCCCTCACATAAATCTTCTCCAACGTTAAAAAATCCTTTATTTCCTGCTTCAAATTGCGATATCGCTCTTCCAAATGCAACGAATCGTATCCGACGAACGGAACCCACTTTTTATCGTTGTAATGTTTATAAAACCATCGGACCTCCTCAGCTTTCAATTCCTCGATCTTATCCGAGCAGGCCGACGTCAAATTAGTAAAACTACTGATACTCGAGTCCGAATCCGACCGACGGTTCATCAACGTCTCGTGAACCGCCGCTGCCGTGAAACCGGCGCCGTGCAACATGATACTGTTCGCCGCATTCGCTTCGTCGTCCGAATCCGCGATTCCTCCTTCGAGTCCTTCGCCGTCCAACCGAAACGAACAATTTTCAGCGGCGCATCCGATCAACGGATCGTGCACGTGATCGTGCTCCAAATCCAAGTTATAATCCAGTCCTAGTTCGTTAGTCATGGCGCTCCTGTCGTCCTTTTCCTTTTTTTCGCTTTTTCGCTTTGCGATATGATTAAATTGTTTGTTGTCTCTAATTCTTCGTAATTGCGCGAACTCATCACTTTTTTCTTCGCGAATTCAAATCGAAATGTCGAAATGTCGAAATGTCGGCCGTTGAGTCACAAATTCAAATATTCTTCCGGTTGAGGGCTGAACCTGGCGACGTAATCAATTTCGTTTTAGTTAATGTTTATCAATGGCATCATTTCACTTACCGATTGCACGTGGTTACTAAATATAAAAGTATTTACAAATCGAAGAACAGGGCGGATTTATATCGTTATCGTCATCGGACTGGATCATAGCTGATCGCTACGACCAAAAATGCCATCTGGTGTCAACTATTTGTTTATGTATGATGCGAAGCGAGCGATTCGAGGTTTTTGACAGTGATTAATGGCTCGTTTTGTGAATAATTATATTTATTAACTATCATTAAGGAGTTATATTTGGAATATCGAATGGGAAATATCAAATATGGCCAATATGGGGGAAAATGGCATTGCGTCATCGATTCGGTCATCGAGTGGTGACTTTTAACAGAATTACATAATTATTTTTAAGAGTTAATTAGTTTTAGTTTATTTGTATTTTTTTTAAAGGATAAATATGATGCAATAATATTATTTTAAAACAAAAAATATAACTAAATATATATTTTATTTTTAGAATTTGTCACTAGAGGTCAATTAGGGATAGAAGTGAGCGATCGATATTAAAAAGGGTAACGAATAGGAATAATTGTGATTATAAAAACGTTAAAAATGTTGTATTTGTATTTTATTTCTATATAGATATATAAATTGAAAAATGTTGCCGCTCGTAATGGCCGCTCTTCGGACGTACGCGCCGTACGTGATTTTCCCAGCGGCGTTGGTCATAGGATTCATCGGTTATCACATGGAAGGTGCTTTGTCCGACAGATATACCCCGTACACAGAGAAAAGCATCAAAGAGTCGAGAGAGGATAGGCGGCTGGACGAAATTCTCAATGTTGATGCGACCAATGTGGAGAGTGTGAAAGACAAAAGATTTATTCCGAAGACAATTTTTTTGCGAAATGTGTCGCCGTGATAAAATAGAAATAGAAATAGAAATGGAAATTAAAATTAATACGAATGTGTATTTCGTGAAATTGGTTTATAAAAATTAAATTGAATCGGTTGTAAATAAGCATGGATCGTTTGGAATGCATTGTGAAAAGATAGTTTTATGTTTGCTTAAAAGTTCAATAAGTATAATACTTATTTAATTTTTAAATGACTTTGTAATTGTGGAAAAATACAAAAAAAATTCATGATTTTGAACAAAATGTGCATATAATTTTATTGCATCAAAATTGCACCAAAATTGCATCAAAATGCATCAAAGTTGCATCAAACTTGCACCAAAGTTGCATCAAACTTGCACCAAAGTTACATCAAACTTGCACCAAAGTTGCATCAAACTTGCACCAAAGTTGCATCAAACTTGCACCAAAGTTGCATCAAAATTACATCAAAATTGCAGTAAATTGCATCAAAATTGCACCAAAGTTGCATCAAACTTGCACCAAAATTGAATCAAACTTGCACCAAAGTTGCATCAAACTTGCATCAAAATTACCCCAAAATTGCAAATTAACGTGTAATTCCTAAAAAATTCCTAAAAAATCATTTAAAAATTCTTAAAAATTCCTAAAAATTCCTAAAATTAAATTAAATTAGTTGTTTATTGGTAATATACACTCGAAAAAAAAAGAAGAAAAAAAAATCCAATCAGAACCAGATAAAATGTAAAAAGTAAAAAGTAAAAATAAGCTCAATGGTGTGATCCTAACTCGGTGAATTATTTTTATTTTTAACTTGACCACGTAGGATACGGAATGAGAGGCGTTTGTTTGTGACTAAAAACGAGTTTCATTTGGCCAACGAACAAATCCAAACCGCGGCCCACCAAGTCGGGCAGCTGCGACTGGATCATAATATCAGCCCTTTGTCCTTTGTACTCCCGTTGAGATTCAAAATGCACTTGTTGCGACTCAAGTTCCAAGTTTCCCTTCTTTTCCTTCATTTCCTTCTTCGTTCCCTGCACGTTGACCAGCGTGAAGTTGAGGAATTGTTCGTGGTCGTGCACACTCATTCGATAGACGTCGCGCAGCTCGTCGGTCTCGTAACGGACTCCGCGGATGGTGAATTGGCCGTCGTCGTCCGTCACCAGATGTCCTTGAAACCACGAGCGATCTTTCGGGAAACACAACTGGGCCGCGCCCGATACTTCCGTTTCGCACATTTTTTTGTAAATTAAAAATATTCTGTGAATTGGAAATTTTGTTTTTGCTTTTTTTATTTTTATGTGAAATGGAAATGAAAATTGATGTTAATCACTCACCTAGATAACCGTTACAGCATGAGCAGTAGGCATTCATTCACGCGTGCTGATGCGCACATTGCAGTACTCGAAGAAATGTTTTGTTTTCCTTACTTTTACATACTAGAGGTGACACTCAGTGGCGTTCTCATTGGCTGTTTGCAGATATACCCTTCGATGTCGGCCAATCGGCGAGTTTTGTGTGGTGAAAGTAAACATCGGCCATTAAAGATATATTTTCGCTTTTTACTTTATTTATCTCATGTTTTATTTTATTTTTTCTCTTTTATCTCGGTCGTGGTTTAATTTATTAAAAAATGTGAAGGAATTAAGTGAGGCTCAAGAATTACGTAAATACTGATAAAATGATAAAACGAGCGAAATTCACGAGTTTATCCTGGTGATAAAATGGTGTTGAAATATAATATGTAGCGGATGATATTTTTATTTTATAATAATAAATTAATAATAATAATTTTAAAAAATGTACGGAAAGTAAAAGTTGATTCGAGTCACGTACCGATGCCATACCCATGCCATGACGGCATGACCTACATTTACGAACAAGGGAAAAAACGAAGGCCTTGAGTGTCATTCATTAGGTCATTCGAACTTCGAACTTTGTCCTCGTTGTTTAAATCGTGTAAACATTTGCTATAATCTATTGTGACTAAAAGTAAGATGAAATAAAATTGCAATTGATTAGATTTTTGTTCAAATGTTATATATTTAATAAAGATTTTGAAGGTGACGTCGAGGGTGACGTGCACAGCTGCACGTACACATCAAAACGCCCTTGAGATTTAAAATAATGTATTTTTTCGTTTCGGGCATATTAAATTATTGCGTAAGAAAAACGTTTGAAATGGAAATCGATTTTTTTAGGCGCAACTCGTTGCACAAATAATAATTTTGTTGTTTACAGCGCCGTTGCGAGGAAACTGTTGGTTTAACAAGTCCATCACGAGATTGCGCGGTGCTGAGAGCAGTGCACTTTCAGCTTCAAATCGCGCCATTTCGAGAAAAAAATAGAAAAACGAAACTTCATAATAATCGATGAATAAAGCCTTATTAATTCGGAATTAGTGTAAAATTCAACAAATACAAATACAAAATACAAAAAAATGTAAAATAAATAAATACATAAAATTGATTCAAATGAAATCTATTTTGTCAACAACTTACTGATCTGGGCAGCGACTTGGGCTAAAAACAAACAAAAATTATGTTAATTTTGATTGTAATTGTAATTTTCGTTGAAATCTACCATGTTTAGCCAGTTCGGCAGGAGGGGAATTAATTGCAACTGAAGTATAAACTCTATTTACGGCATTAGTGCACGAAGCTCCCATTGGTTAATGGCCTATGCATTGTACCGAAAGTGTATATTGTGATATCTTATTTTAATCCTCTAGTTGAGCCGAGGCAAAAAATCATCGCTTCATAGTCCAAAAATGTGCGTGCCATTGTTAACAAACAAAATATTTTTTTAAAAAATTATTTACATTTGAGGTTTTGTATTGTTGCGCACATTATTTGTCTCAGTTCGACTAAGAAAGCACAATATCAATAGATGGCGTTCATCAGTCATCAGCCAAGTAAACTTGGCTAATTGACTACTGGTAGTATACTGACATGAGCTAGGGTTAGGCTGTCGTTTGCGAGATCTCGGCTACTACTGAACGGATTTGAGAACCGTGAAATGCCACCGATGCTCATGGATGTGTAGGGTGCCGACTGCCACTTTATTTTCTTCATTTCTTTTTGATTACTTAGGAAATGAATTTAATATCTCGTATTGCTACAATGGAGACATCGTGAGACAATATAAAATTTGTCCCTTGTTTGTTGCAAACACTGTTACATTTTAGCTACTGGTGTTAGCAACAGATGTCGCTGGCATTGGCTGTTGTACAGGGCAACTGATAACATGGTAAAAATCCAATGCAATTGTTGGTATTGTCTTGACGACAAGAGATTTACTGTCATGGCCGATAACATGGTAAAAGGCTTATACAGATTTATATGGAATACACAGGATTCATTAACTCATTTATTTGCAATCATCATTCAGGTGCCCTAATTTATTTAACTTGTCAAATCCTTTAAGTAATGTTGTAACTAACAAGTAAGAGAACGGAATACTCAGAAAGAAGAATCCTTAGGGTAAGTTTTAAGTCATTAACTCATTTATTAGAGTAAAGCTAGGTTCACACTTGTGTTCACACTTGTGTTCACACTTGTGTTCACACTGGCAGTGACAGTAGAGAAGTAGCAGCAGCGTGGTGCATTGTGGGATGAAAGTAGGCCAAAAGTAAAGTAAACACATTCACACTGTTCACACATGAAGTAGCAGTAGATAAAGTAAGGAAATAGCCAATAACAGCCAACAACAGGAAGACCGAAGAGCCAATGAGAGGACTTAATACATTATCAATATAACAAAAACATAAACAACAAAAATGGCCGATGAACTAGAGACAATTATTGGAAAAAATTATCCCTCAAGTTTTTCCATTTCTGTTGGAGTTCAGCAGCTGTAATCATAAAATAGATTAAATAGATTAAATAGATTGAATCATCAGATTGAATAAAGAAAGATTGTGAAAATTTAAAAATATTTTTAAATGAATTATAAATTAAATAAATTTTATTTGGATTTTATTTAGATAAAATTATTTGCACAAACATGTAAACATGCACCATGCTCATGTGCTCACTAATTTTACTAATATAACTTAATTATTATTACTCACTAGATATTTTTAAATTCTTTGCTGTATGTGTCCAAATATTGTCCTTTGTTCTGGTTTTTTATAATTAGGCAGCATATTGTTGTATAATAATGGAAATCATTTCAATGTCGGTGGCCATTTGCAAAAATGTGGTTGTCATGTGACAAGATTTGTTGTCAGTAGAAAAGCTCTACTGCTACTTTCTTACTTGATATTGTGTTTGATCACTACTTTACTTTACTTTACTTCTCTCTGCTGCTACATTTGGTCTACTTTTGTCCCATAATGCATCAGCTGCTGCTACTTCTCCACTGTCACTGCCAGTGTGAACACAAATGTGAAGCTAGCTTTACTTGATTTTGTGCTTGCTCACTACTTTTCTTTACTTTACTTTTCTCTGCTGCTACTTTTGGTCTACTTTCGTCCCACAATGCACCACGCTGCTGCTACTTCTCTACTGTTACTGCCAGTGTGAACCAAGTGTGAACCTAGCTTGATTAGAGCAATTTGATGCATACTCCAATCGACATAAGCGAAAATCTGATTATGATAATCTATCACAACCGAAAACTATTTATCCGCCGATTGAGTTGAGGAAACAAACTTTTCTTTTCAAACTAATTCGAAAAAACAACACTTGTGTTATCGAAATTAAGCTTCGCACTTCGATAAGTAGAAACGATAAGAAAGCACTGCTAAAACAAAAATACCAATTCCCTTCACAACTGTACTGGAATGTGGTTCGCATCATTGAGCAAAATTTCTAGTTTTTTCTTTTTCCGTTGTATGTGAATAGAAATAGAAATTTGAATTTTTTTGTGATAACAGGTTGATTTTATTTTTATTGTGGAGCAGATACATTTACATGTATGTCACGAAGAAGTGAAATTTCAATCAATTGCCACAAGAGCATCGAGTCCTTCTCACGCGACGCGATGCGATGCGATGCGACACTGAGTAGTGACAAGTGTGAGCGCTGTAGCTGTAATTTAACTATTGTTTGGTTGTTTTTTAGCTGACTGGAACAGCAGCCGTGAAGTCGAAAAACGTGTTTCTTAATTTAGTAATTTAGTCGATCAACCCACCAAGCTATCCAACTGTGGAATTAATCAGATATTTACTCAGATATTATAAACCTCAGTGTTTTCAAGGGCAGGGCTGCATGCGGTCGACACGCAAATGGTCGACATTTGCAGAAAATGCGCATTTGGTCGACATGCAAATAGTCGACACGCAAATGGTCGACACAATTGATTGTTTTATTGGAACAATAAAATGTTGAATTGTAAAAGATTTAAAAATCAAATTGAAAAAAATAAATCATAAAATATATACGTATACATGTGTATAAATTTCAGTTGGATATAAAAATTATGCATTTTTACTTTTTCAATTTTTCTTTTTGTCAATTCAAATTTCAAATTGAAAAAGTAAAAATGCATAAATTTTTATTTCCAACTAAAATTTATTATATACATATACATATATATTTTATCATTTCATTTTTTTCAATTTGATTTTAATTTTTTTGCAGGATAATTTAAATTTTTTACAATTCAACATTTTAGGCTATTAAAACAATCAATTGTGTCGACCATTTGCGTGTCGACTACATATTCTGTCGACCATTTGTGTGTCGACCGGAAGCTACCCTTTCCTTTTCAAGACCCCGCCAAAATTGAAACACTTTCACAAGGCCTGCCCTGTCTAATGTAATTTTAAATTTCACCCTCGAATAGATTTGTGTCTCTAAAATTAAAATTAAAAAAATGGATAAAATGTCAAATTATCATTTATTTATTTGTTTCGTACGTTGCTTCCGTCTTCCGACAGTCTATCCTTCGTTAGAATAATTTTTTTTAAAAAATTATTTTCTACTTTTTAGTCATAAATGAACTGTTTAAAAAAAATTATGACTAAAAAATTATGACTAAAAAATGACGGCCCACAAAAACTACACACAGGATAATGACTGAAAACACAATTCGGACGCCATCTGGTGGCCGAATTTCGAAGTTAACGAAACGATCTATACGATCTACGACGAGAAAATGCAAAAAAAAAATTTGTCTCAATCCAAATGCAAAAACAAACTATTTAGCAATGTTCAGCATCAAAAGGGCCATCTTTTGATGTTCAGAACATGCTATTTAAGCAAGTATTTGTCCCAAAACAAACTTGCTACTTTTTAATAGCTGAAAACACAATTTCGGCGCCATTTGCAATATGACATCATCCTGACGTCATCCAACACTCGCCTATAAACCAATCACAGACGGGTTGGAACAAGGAACAACAAACAGTGAAGTTAAAAGAAAGTGGGTAACTTTTATAGGTTCTTTATAGAATAAATTTATTTCTTTTTGAAACGTAATTGTTTGGTATAAAGTTTGCTTCACAATCAACCACCATCTAGAATTTACACTTCCGGATACCGGCCGACAACCATCATACATACAGCTGATCAAACATATGATCATCATGCCCTTTTTGTAGGAGACAGCCATAATTTACTCCTTTAGGCCATGGTACGCTAGAATTAACAACTTCCGGATACCGGCCGACGCCTGCTTCCCCACTCCAATCAAAATCTATTAGATTTACTTCTGAATCCTCATTCACTAGAATATTGGACGGTCTAAGATCTCCAAAGACGAAGTCCTTGTCATGAAGAATTTTTGTCATGAAGCGCCGCCTTCAAATTGTCTTTAACAGTTCTATCAGTCCCGTGATCCTTCTTGGAGAATGGTTTTCCCTTAAATTCTTCATAAATGACAACGTGGTATGTTGTGTTATCTTCGTAGTATATAACACGTGGCGCACATTCGCTCGCACAAGCTTCGTGCGCATCCATGAAGTAGGTGCGTGTGAATTTTATCACAACATTAGTGCCATCATATTCGGCTTTATACAATATTGGAAATACTGCCGTCTCCTCTATTCGTTCGATTTTTCCATCTGTTCGAGGAATCACTGCAGAAGTGGTCTTCATGTACTCTTCTGCCTCTACAATGTTCTTCATAAGCGTTTTATCAAATTTGTAGACACAATTCGTGTATTGAATTATCGGAAAATATGCAATGGATTCTTGTGTATCTCCTTGGCCGCTCTGGTTGTCGTAATAGTCGTCGTAAAATTTATCCAACTTTCCGAGGCACTTGTCCAATGCATATAAAATGGCTGCCAACTCGCCGTGTGCATTCTCCGCCATTAAATCGATGGGTCTTATCAGTGGCTGAATGCTAATTTGATGGGCAAGTACAGCCCCGTACAAAAAGAGCACATAGCCATCTAATAGCATGGGGGTTCCCTTATTTCGTCGACGGTCGTTTCAGCGACTGTCGACGAAATGGGTCATTTCGTCGACACAACGTTTCGCCGACCCTATTTTTTTTTTTTTTTTTTTTTACTTTTCGAAATGGTCGCTTCAGCGACCACGTTTCGTCAACAATTCATTTCGTCGACGATCATTTCATCGACGAAACAATTCATCGACGCTAATTTTTTTTTTAAAAATTTCTTTTTTTTTAAAAAAAACTATTTATTCACACAGCTGTACACATTTACATTAGGTGCGTTCAATCCTGTAAAAGAAAAGTCACTTATTTGCCTGAAATGACCTTTAAAA
>JH432211.1:142268-172400 GCA_000239455.1 Strigamia maritima
AGAAAAAAAAATAAATAAATAAATGAAAATTTAAAAAAAAAAAAGAAAATAAAAAAAATAAAAAAAATATAAAAAAAATAAAAAAATAAAAAAAAATAAGTAAATAATAATAAAAAAAGAATACCATGAATAAAAAAAAAATTACTATTAAACCCCGCTTTAGAGCCCAGGACTTATAATTGAAAAACCGGTCATTTTGACCTCCGAAAAAATAGCAGGCCGATTTTTAGCCATGAGCTAAAATAAGACCATGGGCTCTAAAGTGGGGTTTTACGGTAAAGAACAAAAAAGAGTAAATAAATTCTATAAATTCTATAAATAAAATAAAATATACAAACTTACGTCCAATTTTGTCCAATTCGACAGATTCAAAATACAGGCTATACACAACATTTTCTAAGCCTTCATATGCGCTCTTCAATTGGTTCAAATAAGTACTTAACTGCTCTTGGTCATCCTCAAAGAAACTTTCACAACCTTCGTTGGTTATCTGAAATAAGAGTAAACATGGATTGTTAAATCTTACCACTGTCTTTATGGTGTTTAAAAACATTTTATTCATAATGTTTTTCTATTAGTAACTTAAAAATTATGATGGACTTTAAACTTACGTTCGAGTTTATTTTATATCTGTTGTACACCGTTAAGCTTTTTTCCTTTACTTCTTTTATGGTCTCTTCCAAACGCTTGATGGTTTTCTGTTTCTCCGACTTTTCACTTCTTAATTTTTCTGCTTCTAACTTGCGTTTTTTTGATTTATGTCCTACAGACACAGCGCATGAAAAAAATATTTTTCTTACTGTAATTAACTGATGATTTACCTCCATCTGCTTGTATTTCGTCTTTTGTTTTCATTCGAGCATCCCATATCTCATAGTAAGCCTCCAATTCTTCAGAATGCATTTTCCGAAATTCCTCAGAAAGGTTTTTATTCGCACCTATGGCATAATTTGTAAGTATTTATCGAAAAAATTATATTAACAGACTACCTTTAATGGCTGACCATTCAAGTATTTTTATCATCTTCTCGTGAACAATCATCTAGATGCAGATTAATTCGCGTAATATCACGGTTGATTTCGTCCACTAAAGCAGTACATTCCGCCATATTGATTGATCTGAAAAACGGAAATATCGCGGAAAAGCGGGTATCCTGAAAACGCGGATACACTAAAAATGGGATACCCAGCATTTTGTTATGCAAAAAAACTGTTTTCAGTTATTTTTTACCGAAAAAAATAGTGTTTTAAAACCATAACCTCACCTAACGCAAAACTAAAGTCGAAACCACAGATTATAATCTGTGTCGAAACGCGATTCCGTCCGTTATTTTAATGGCCACGATGTGGAGTAGCGTCGGCGATTCAATATTTCAACGTGTTTTACCCGTCAAGCTTTGCGTCATTAGAAAAGTCATACGTATTAACGGTTTTGTATTTTATTCTATAATTTTATTTTTAAAATTGAAATAAAATTTTATTTTTAATTTTAAAGGTTATTTTAATATTTTTAAACATCATCTTTTCTTTTGACTATTTTGGTCCGCTCGTTATTGACTAAATTTTATCCAGAGATGGCGTTTTACATCGAAATAGCAACAACATGGATTTGTATAGATTTGTATCTATTTTGGGTGTATTTGTGTGGATTTATTGGATTTGTGTGGATTTGGTGGATTTATTGGATTTGTGTAGATTTGGTGGATTTGGTGGATTTATTGGATTTGATGGATTTGTTGAGATTTGTAAATCTCAAATATCACGAGGGACGGGATTTTGGCGAATGATTTCCCCCTCGCCTCGCTCAAAGCATAGCATGCTATGCTCAAAGTAATATAGACTTCTAGTTTACAGCAAAAACGTGCTTTTTACAGGAGAGTTGTAGCGCCATCTGTTGCCAGAATCTGCCACAAATCCGCCATTAATTGCATGCGACTTTTCCCCGCTAAGGGCTGGTCTTTCATTGAAGACATAAATTTGACTTTTCAGAAATGCGGCTCGGGGTGGCTGGTTTTAAGTTTCCAGCGGGACAAGTGTTGACGGATTTGGTTTCCTTCGACGGTGGATTTGGATGAATGCATAAGTACTGGAGCTGGCGGCCAAACCTACAGCGGTAATTATAATTTGACATTTACACATTTGTATTATCTATTTTATTGAAAATGTGATACGGTAATAAAGGGTAAAACATTCCATATTTTCAGGTATTCTTAATTGATTATGCAACATGTAAGGAATATCTGCTTAATGGCAAACCCATGACAATGACGATGAAGGGAGCTTGTCACGTTGGCGCGCCACAGAATAATACAGAATGGACACTCTGGGGCGGTGTCTTTGATCTTTGTTGTCTCAGGTCACATGATTCAATCAGTGGCGCCCTCACGCGACTTGCGTGTAACAAAAGTTGAAATGGCTGGCAAAATTGAAGCAACAAGCGGTAAAAGCAGAATTTTATGATGTTGTCAGGAGCTATGATGGTTCCAGAAAAATCCACCACCACAGATGAACAACTCCAAGGCACACAGGGGATAGGACGTAGATTCAATGACAAAACAAGGAAAAATAAATTCTTTTAAACAATTTTTTAAGTTTTTTTAGAAAATTAGGCCCTTCCGTCATTATCTCTCGCGATGTCGAGCACAAAATGTTAAAGCCAACGTTAAAAACGTCACGATGACTGTGACTAAATTGCGACTAGAACCGCCAAAATTAACTAAAGGCCCTTCGGTGACATCACTACTCCGATAAGTAGAGAGCACTGTGGCAGCACAATCCAAGAATAATAATGCAAAGCAAATGTTGCCGCCGCCTAGACTGCAATCCAGTAAAATCACTCGAATGAAAAGAATTCCCGCCGAGAGATCTGATATGATAAGTGAATAAGCCCAGATTCGCAAATGACACTTGGAGGTCCGAGATGAACGCCTTTCGCCATTCCAAGTTCGCGAATGATTCGATCTACAGACAGCGGGTGATGAATGGACAAAATGAGAGACGAGGACCGACGATGTACAGACCAAATTCGCATCTAAAACGCCGATTTAATGATGACAACGACAAAAAAGTTGATGAAATGGGATGATTTTTTTGTTGATGGACTGGGAAATGATGATGGAGGATTTTTCAAAACATATATGTGAAATATTTGGTTATGATAAACGAAAGTAAGAAGTGTAATCAATAATTTAGTTAATTTTTTTTTTGAATGGATTTTAATCGATATTTGTATTAATTAATCGATATAATTTTGTTGAATTTGATTATATTTGTACAACAATCAATCTTTTTCATTATTTAATATATTTGTACAACAATCAATCTTTTTCATTATTTAATATATTTGAACAATCAGCCTTTTGCGTGCGTTTGCTATGGATATCTATGGATATCTACACGCAAGCCGCTAGGGGATATCCCACAATGCACTGCGCAACCCTGTTGCGGAAGTAAGGCGCAAGTGTCCATTCTGTATTATTCTGTGGGCGCGCTTCCTTATATTAGTTGTGATGCGCACAATGGCAGTAAGATTTCGAATATGACGAGAATAGAATAAATTGATGTTTTCTATTCTATTCTATTCTATTCTATTCTATTCTATATCTAGAATTTGGCCGGCGTTCGGACTTGGAGAACTTAGCTATATGTATGCTGCAATGGTCTAGTGGCAAATTACTGTGGGAGGAAGAAGAGAATCCGGTTGCGGTTAAAAAAGAAAAATCAAGTAATAAATTCACCGGGAGTCGGACTATTTTAACTGAACAAAAGGTTACGACTAATTTTTTAATTCTTTCTATTAGGTATCTAGCTGATCTTCCAAAATTGTTTGCCGAGAGTTATGGAAATGCTACTCCGTGTCCAGGGCGCAAATATTTTTTTCTTAAACGTCACTCCGAATCTCTGTACTTGTCCGAGTCCTTATACGTCATGTGTCATGCGTCATTCCGAGTCCTCATGCGTCAATTCGAGTCCTCATGCATCATTCCGAGTCCTCATGCGTCATTCCGAGTTGTTAGGTTAGGTTAGGTTAGGTTAAAGGTACTTTAACCTAACCTAGGTTAGGTTAAAGGTACTTTAAGATGATAGTTTGGTATGTCTTCGATGGCTTGGTGGTTAAGACGTTAGATTCAAGAACCGTGCGTGGTCTCGGGTTCGAATCCAGGTATTTCTTCAGTTTTTTTTTTTTACATTAGATTGAGTGTGCTTGAAAACTAAGTCCACGCACATGCGTATTAGACTCGTATGACGTATAAGGACTCGGACAAGTACAGAGATTCGGAGTGATGTTTAAGAAAAAAATACTTGCGTCCAGGGCTGAGAGAATTGGTCGATTATGTTCGGACATTGGGATTTGAGGAAACTCCAGATTATGACAGTTGTCGTTCGTTTCTGAAGGAAGGATTCGCGAAAACCTGCGGTCAAAACGACGGCAAACTCGATTTGAAATTTAAAAATAAATAAATAAATAAATAAATAAATAAATAAATAAATATGCTGTGCGGACAGCTGTACTGCTGGCCCAGATATGTCCGGACTACAGAGTGTTTATTTTCTCACGTGACATATTTCTGGGACCCAACCTATGTCCGGACTTTATGTTTAACAACATATATTTGTGCGGTCTGCATTGGCAACGAGCATTTCTCGTGCTGCAAAGTTGTTTATTACATACCTTATCCCAGCAATCTGATTGGCTAATAAATGTGTGAAGCAGTATCCCAGCCATCTGATTGGCTGATGAATGTCTGTAATCAAATGTAGGAAAATTTGAAAATTGCAAATGGCGTCCAAATTGTGTTTTTACCAAAATTCCACTTCAAAAAAAAAGGTTTTGCTATATGTCATTTTATTTATATAGAAAGAAAGCTCTTTTCCAGCTGATTCTTTTTCTGCTGTTGCGATTGAATGTTTCGGCCGCATGGTGAAATACGCTAGGTTTGTACGGAAGCCCCCAGGGATCGGCGTATTTGATAATAAATTGTCGAATAAATGTCAAATTTTAGTTTTTATTGGTCCATTGGATGAAGCATTGTTTAAAACCCTTAAATAATTTTTCAGAAATTTTTTGAAAAATACTTTCACCCAATGCTGACGTGAAGACGAGCGGACGACAATAAGAAAAAGTGAGAGATAAAAGCGAGACCAAATCGAGAATTTGCATATGCGATTGTTACCAGTTGTGATGTAAACCCCATTCATTTAATATGGGGAATACGAGCTGTGACTTCAGAAACAGCGCCCTGCCAGCAGCGGCCAACAATATTCAAGTCATAATATTTTTGATGTCGTAAACCCTTTAATAAGAACTTATTTTGAGAAAAATTGGAAAATTAGTTGGCAATAAGTTTTCCTTAATTTCTAAGAAATTTTATTGGAGTTTGAAATTAAAATTAATATTTGGAACCATTTAGGTGACTGAAAATCACAAAACAAACCAAAAAAAACAAAAAATACTTAAATGACATTGTTTCAAAATTTAGCACCACTGTATGCAAAACCTTTAAACACCTCAAATCATAAAAAAAAAATTGAAAAAGAAATAAACCTTTTTTTCCCACACAATAAAATGTGAATATTTAATGAATATTAAAAATACTAACTCGTTCAAATTTGCCTCTCATCTATCCAGACGACCAAATTAGGAAATATCCCCTAAATCGACACGCGATTGGTAGGAGATGACGCGTCGCATCACGTGCTCACTTAAAACAACACTTTTTCCCTAATATTTATCCCACTCATCGAAATACCAAACACATTTGAATAAATAAAAAATCAATATTAAAAACAATCGCGAAACAATAATAATCGAAATAAACTTACGTAACCATCCATTGGTCATAAAAGCAACGTAATCACCGATTGGTAACAAGCGAAGTGTCAGCACCTTTTCAGCCAATCACAAAACTCCTCTTATCGCAACTCAAGCTTTTTATTTTCTTGTTTTTCTCCTACCGACGACTACGATCCACCCCTTCCTTCCTTCGCCTTGTCTTTGTAACGGCACGATCGGCAGTCCTATTTCGCATCGAACGAGTCAAACTAAATAGTCGGGATTTTGCTCAGAGTCTCAAATGGTAAGTACAAACACGTAGATTCGATTAAAACCCATTCGAACGGCCGAAAGAACGTAAATTTAACGGTGGAAAAAGCCGAGCAAAAGACTAGCATGAGTCAGGATCCAAATTCCGGCTCCGCCATTTTGTTGGCAGGTGATTTTTTCAATGTCCTCCCACCGAATCGTAGCGAATCGCGCAATAAACCAAGCGAATTATGAATAACTGATAATGAATGAGGAATTATGATTAATTTTGATATCTTTTTGATTTTTTATTAATTTTTTTTTTTTTTTCGTTGAAATTTTGTAGGCTTCCGGGGTGACCGTCGCGGATGCGTGCAAAACGATGTTCGAAGCAATTAAGAAGGATAAGAAGCATCGATACGCCGTGTATTTCATTAAAGACGACAAAGAAATCGATGTGGAAGTGATAGGCGACAGGAATTCTGTGTATACGGATTTCCTGAAAGATTTACAAAAAGGAGGCGAATTCGAATGTAGATACGGCGTGTTCGACTACGAGTACACGCATCAGTGTCAGGGCACTCAAGAAGGAAGCAAAAAGCAGAAATTGTTCCTAATGTTGTGGTAATACGAATGGAAAATTAAAGAAATTTAAAAATTTGATATTTTATTCAAATTAATCGATTTTTTTAAATTTTTTTTTTTTTTTTAGGTTGTCCAGATACAGCGATAGTGAAGAAGAAGATGTTGTATTCGAGCAGTTTCGATGCGCTCAAGAAGAGTTTGGTCGGAGTTCACAAATGTATTCAGGCGACCGATAACGCCGAAGCGAGTGAGGAACTCGTCGAGGAGAAGCTCAGAGCTAATGATCGCTCCTAAGTCAATTTGATTATTTATTAGTTTTGGAAACTAATTAAAAAAAAAAGAAAAGATAATAATAATTAATAATTAATAATTAATAATAATAATTGAAAAAAAAAAAATAAATGGATTTTTTTTTTTTATTAATTTTGTTTAGTCGGAAAATACCGTTTTTGTGTCTTTGATAATCTAAGCTTTGATGTAATACCAAAAAGTTTTGAAGTTTTTTCTTTTTCGTTATTTTTTTTTTTTTTTTTTGTTTTGTTTTTGGTTTTGACGTTTTTTGGCAAAATGACAGTCGATCGGGAGTTTGAAAATTTCTTACACGCAGTTTGATACTAATTGAATTTTTTTTTTATACATGGCACGAATTGTTGTCGAAACTGCTAATTTGCTTGTGTAATGGTCAGAAAAGTGAAAATGTGGGGTAATAATAAAGTTTGACATCGAAAAAGTATTTGATTTTGTTTTTTTAATGAGCGATCGCGGCGCTTTTTGCGGGCTTATAATGAAACTTGATCGAAATGGCGGACGAGTTTGTCGATGAAGCTGTCATTGAAGTAAGTTTTATTTATTTTATTTTTTTTGAAAATGATTTTAATATTTTATGAATAATAGCTGCAAGATAATGAGAAGAAGAGACCCAAGCGAGTTTTACATTTTAGTGACGGGGTTTTAGAGGAGTACGAAGACGATGACGACGAAAAAGTCGATTCTGTTTGTCGAGATGTCGTAGATCCCGTAAGTAATTCCTTTTATTTGCATTTCACCTATTTTATTTCTTTCTATTTTCTACAGACGACTTTAAATTGGTTACCGTTTTTCTGGTACTACACGATTACATTCGGAACCAAAACTCTCAATGGTGCGAACAACATTCCAGTACAGTTGTGAATGGAATATCCGGTTTTGATGACGTACAGATCCTTTCACAAGTGTATTGGAATTGGTATTTTTGCGTTAATGATCGACCACACCCTGATTTTTATTTATTAATTTTTCAGTTTGCG
Source organism: Strigamia maritima (assembly GCA_000239455.1). Classification (NCBI taxonomy): domain Eukaryota; kingdom Metazoa; phylum Arthropoda; class Chilopoda; order Geophilomorpha; family Linotaeniidae; genus Strigamia; species Strigamia maritima. Next base: position 150,161 of record JH432211.1, read on the forward strand.
ACACCGTTGGCGAATATTTGGCGTATTTTTTTGGAATAACTTCACCGAAGTATCAATACGAGATCGAAGAGTATAAATGGATGAAGAAAGAAGCGGAACGTGAAGAAAAACAAGAAGAAATGGAACTAAAATCGTGGGGCGGTGGCGATGAGTTATCAGCCGTAGCGACGGCTCAGCCCAATTTGGAAAGCAAAAGGTATTAATTTCAAGCCCCCGAACCCGATCAACAACTATTACGTGCCTTATTTTATAAAATAATATAAAATAAAATAAAATGCATCACTTTTCATGCAGCACCTACATCGATTGAATTGAAGGACACTTTAATATCACTATTTATATAATTGTTTTGCCAATTGCAACGTGTTAAACTGTTAAATAATGATAAATGATAACTATTTAATAAAAAGCTTTTGCTTTTTTCTGTATATGTCGTTGAATAAAATTAATTTATTAAAATCTCTATTTTAAAGCGTTTTTTTGATATTTTCAAAATTTCGGCACGAGGTGTCACGATGAGCAAAAATTGACGTGTCTTAACATATATTCGGTTGTGCTTACATCTCGTCTGCTGTTTGATGTTTTAATGGCAGTCAGTGCGCATTTGCGCTATATTTTCTCTATTTTATTAGCCGCCGTTTTATCCTACGCGCAGATCTCGGATTTACGTTTGTGTAGCGATGCCAATTGTAACGGTAAATATTTCAAATCCAAATCAATCTGTTAACGGCTTCGTTTTCAATTTTTTTTTTTTAATTTACTTTTTAGCGCAAATCTCGGAAGCCCGTACGTTACTTGTGTACCACAGTAGCGATCCTCACATATTATCGTTCCAAAAAAACATTGCGGTAAAGGTTTTCAGTAAATCTGCCGGTACGAATCCGGATTTGTGGGGAGCAGAGGTATAATTATTTTTTTGATGTAATACACGATTGCACTTTATTTAGATCGAAATTTTTAGATTTCAGGCAAACGAGGCTACGTACCAAAGAATTTCATCCGTGAACAAAGAATAATTATTCCATTAAGTGACTTAAAATCCATCGTACCGACCGAAGTACCGTTTAAACATCGTTTTTTAAAATTTCTGCAACTCATTCAATGTTGTTTTAGGGTTCTTTATCGAAAGATAATTCCGTTGTACAAAGTTCGTGGACGAAGTCGGCGCTAACGCGAGGAATCGAGACGGTCGCGACATTTGCTAAAGAATTTCCAGCGTCTTTGGATCAATTATCGACGAATATTCTGAAGCAAGTGTTTATCAGTGCCGAAACGATAAATGTTGAACCCGTTTCGACCGAGTCGATCGATAACGTGACTTTGCACGATGCTGTGGGCAGTATCGCAGCGTCGAAAAGCGATTTACCGATTGTCCGAGTGACTGATAGCGTGATTCCTCGGAAGATTGTAAATAGGAGGTCGGTCGACGGAGGGAAGGAAGAAATTAAATCGCATTTGTCGCAGCTAAAGTGCGATGTCGTTAAAACAGAATTTTGCACGTATACTTTTGGCTCGGTTTTGGCTCGGTTCGTGACATCCCGGATGGAAATGGGAATTAAAAATGAAGATTTGAGTAAGAAAAATGGGAAGATTAATTCGAGCGGTGAATCGAACGTTGTAATTGGTGAAAAGAAAGAGAAACCTCCGCCTGAGGACACCTCGAAAATTGAAAGCGATTTGAACGCGTCGTCACTCGAAGAAGAGGACGATGTTGATGATGATCAATATTCGGTTGAGGATGATGAACAGCTGTATTCGGATGAGGACGATGAACTAGAATCGTCGGAAAACGAATTTGTTCAGTCAGAAACACCTTCAGAATCGATCGTTTCGACTGCAAACGTTGAAAAACAAATTATTAAACAGGAAACTCACTTTTCATCATCATCTTTGTCTTCGGAAGAGTCAATTAGTAGCGGAATACCTGTGGAAGAGTCAATTAGTAGCGGAATACCTGTGGAAGAGACAATTAGTAGCGGAATACCTGTGGAAGAGTCAATTAGTAGCGGAATACCTGTGGAAGAGTCAATTAGTAGCGGAATACCTGTGAAAATGTCGATTTCTGCGTCAGAAACGGAAAAAGAAATGATTTCTACATCGACAGTCGAAGAAATTGAAAGTAGCATTTTGTATTCTTTGGAGGACTCGATCAGTAGCGAAGTTTTAAAAAATCCTTTTAAAATAATGATTTCTGCGTCAGTAACTGAGAATCGAATGGATTCTACATTGATAAAGGAGGAAACTGTTGATTATGAGGTTTCATCGTCCATAGAAGACTCAATTACTGCGCCAGAATCCGAAAAACAAATGATTTCGTCATTAATTAATGAAAAAAGTGTGGAAAATGTCGTTTCATCATCTTTAGAAGACTCAACTCATGCGTCAAAAGTTGAAGAAGAAATTACTTTTAGATTAAGTAATGAAGAAACCACGGAAAGTTACCTTTTATCGTCTTCAGTAGATCCAATTTCTGATTTACCTGCCATCGATGAGGATTTTTCACTTGGAAAAAATTTACAACTGATAATTGATTTTGTTAGTATTTTGATTTTACAAGAAAAATTAACATTTATTATTATTTTATTTTTTTTTTTTTTTATTAGTTACCAGAATCCGTGCAAATGGTTTTGGACGATCATAAGAAAATGGGTGTTTCTCCACACGCGACCGTCTTAACAACCATCACTGGCTTTTTTCTCCTTTTATTTTTCACTATTTATCTTTTAATCAAGGTTTGAAAAGTGAATATTGAATTTGTGCGATTGACGATACTCAACGATATTTTTTATTAATTCAGAGAGGGAACAAAGAACGTAATTTAGTCGCTCGATTGTGCAAATTGGATAGGAAATTATTCACCCTAACTGCGGAACGTGATTTGTTAAAAGAAAATTCGGAAATTGTAGTTTATATTTGAATATCGGGTTTTAATTTGTGTTTATTGATAATTTTTTGAATTTAGGCCGTCGAGCACGAAGAAAAATATGCGAAAATGGATGAAACTTTTTCGATCGTGAGTGAAGATCTCGTGAGTGCGAAGGAAGAAAATGACGCTTTATGTTCGCTGGTCGACAAATTACAAGAGGAAATTTCCGAATTCAAAAATACTTCAGTTCGATTAAAATCGGATTGCGAAACGAAAGATAATTACGTAAATTTAATAATAATAATGTACGAATTTATTTTATTAAATAATTAATTAACTCATTTACAGTTACACGAATTGGAAGAGCAGTGTAAAGTTAGGGAGGAAAATTATAAAACGCTGGAAGAGCAAGTTGACGATGTACGTACTTTGATTTTGTATCGCGGATATTTTTTAAAAACGTTTTGAATTTTGTATTTTCAGTTGCAAGAAGAGCTGCGTCTAAAATTAGAGATTGGCAGCGAAAACGAACAACGAATCGCTTCGTTGAGCGAAGAAATAGACGAATTGCGACAAAGTAATAGTCAGTTACTCGCGGAGGCGCAAGTTTGGAATCAGAGTTTACAAGAATCGCAGCAAGAAATTGAAATAATGAGCAAAACCAATTTGGATTTAGTAAAAGAAATTGAGGTCTAACGGAAAACTTGTTATTTTTTATTATTGGGCTGCCAGGTGTCTTAAATTTATAAGTTTTTAAACATTTTTTTAAAAATTTCTTGGAAAAAATTGAGTTTTTGAAGTAAAAAATTTTTCAATGTTTCATGTTATAAAAAACTGATCTCTGGCATTTTAATAATATTTCAATAGTTTATAAATTTGGTTTTTATTCTAGGTTTTAAGGGACACTGCAACGCAACTTGGGAGTTTAGAAGCTGAAACTGACTCGGAAACCAGTAAAAAAAAATAAACAAAAACAAAAAAAAAATCCATTTTTTTTTCTAATTTTCTAATTTCATTTCAGAATCGAAAAAATTACAAATGTTATTCGACGTGTCCGCCGTGTCCGCGCAATTAAAAGCCACGTCGACGGAATACGCGGCTCTGCGACAAGATTATGACGCCAAATCGAAAGCTAGCGAACTCGTTCAATGTAAATTACTCTTTTATTCACCTCGAAAAATTCACATTTTATGTCGTTTGCAGCGCGCTTCGACGAGATTGTTGCGGAAAACGAATTATTGCGCCAGAGGGACGGCGAACTCAAACAAGAACGCGACGAAGCCGTCACCAAATTACACGTACTGTCCGATTACTTCAAAGGAAAGGAAATCGAACTGCAAAAGTAATTAATTCATTTTTCATCAAATAGTAAATGAATTAATCGAATGTTATTAAATTAGGGAATTGGGCGTACAAGAGGCGATGCGACAACAGACGGCGGAATCCGCATTATCGGTCACTGAGAAGGCGGAACTGTACGAAAAAGAAGTTCAACTTAATCGGGCGCACATCGAAGCGTTGAAAAAGGAAATGGATAACCAAGTTCGAAGCTACAAAACGCAGGTGAATTTTTTTTTTTTATCACCGACTCGACGTGAACGAGGGTTTTTATCATTGTTTTTCTTCGTAGATAACTGTTCACGAAAGCAAATCGCACGAAAATTGGGTTTGTATTTTGAACGTGTATTAAAGAATTGTACTCAAAACTGTGCATCGTCTTACAGTTAGCTGCTAGAGCGGCAGAACGAAGAGCCGAAGAAGCCAAGCAAGAAGCGGCCATGTTAAGAAACAAGTAATCCAAACTAAACCGACTCGGAAAACGTGAATTTATTATATTTTATTTTTATTATAATAGATTAACGGCGCTGGAACACGAAGCAGCAAGCAGAGTCGAAATGCCGGAAACGAGGCTCACTCCCACTAGACGTAAAATTGAAAAAACATCAATTTTCGTCGATATTATTAATATTATTAATATCATTAATATTCATCGTTCATTCTAGGAGATATTGACAGCAATGGTCAAGTGAGTTCACCGCCGCCATTGATGGGTCATCGCATTCCGTTTCTCCCGCTCGATCGGCCGTTGCCGCCACCGCCACCTCGCGGTGGAATGCCGCCGCCGCCGCCTCATCCTCCTTTCCTCGGCGATCGCTTGTCGCGATTCGATTTGCCTCCTCCGATGATGCCATTCGATTATCTTCCACCGCCGGGACGGAGACCCCCGTCGCCACCCATGTTTAATCGACGACCTCCGTTCGGCGGTCCTTTTCGCGATTTATCGCCACCGAGGTTCTACGAGCGCGCAAATGCGCCGCACAAACCGTCCGAAGCGCGATTTCCATCCCCGTATTCCGGTAAACGATTAAATCCAGTCGATAAAAAGAAAAATTTACAATAAAAGACGAATTTTTGCAGGCTCTCGCGTACCCGGATCTCCCCCTAGTGACGCTAATACGTCTGTGTGAAAAGTTTATTTTGATAAAAATGTAAATACTAATAACTGCGAATTTGAAATGTTCCAAGTGTATTTGAATTTTGAAAACGAGTCGCAAGTAAAAGCAAATTGAGTGAAATAAATAAAAATTATTATTTTATCTTTAAGTTGTTTATTAATGTTGAGAATTGAAAAATTTGAAAATATGAATATCGATGGACCGAAGAAAACGTTACATTTCTGTAGGGACAACAAAATATGAAATCCTGACGACCTCTCATTCGAATAATGTATTTCTTTCTTACTAGGTATTCTAAAATTTGAATATTCTAGCTTCCCACGTTTAAGTATTTCTAAAACATCATCACCTCAGTCTCAGCGACAGAAATTGTCAAAATATACAATAATAATAGCCTCTTTAGGTTTTGAAATTTTGTAATTTGTTTTTTGAATAATTTCTTTTCATTTTGCAGTAAAAATGTTTATTTAAAAATCTGGTACAGAATTGCTGAATAAAAAATGGACATCATCCACGTTTTTGCAGCGGTGTCTCGTTTGGCGGTCGAGGATATTCGAGACATAATAATAATAAAAAAAGTTTTGTTTTTGTTTATTTAATGTTTGAAATATGAATATCGCCATATCGGTGGACCGAAGAACAGAGGTGAGTAAGTGAGGTCAATAGTGAGGTGGTTGTAGTTTCATTCGGTCTCCGTTGATGGCGCTGCCTCAACCACCTGAGCAATCCGAGATTATTTTAGTGCCGAAAGTTGTGGGCGGGTCGTTTCAGTACCCGTTTCTACTTATCGAAGTGCGAAGCTTAATTTCGATAGGTGTTGTTTTACAAAATTACTCGAAACTGGGCTACGTGGACGAGAAGCGGCTTGTAGCGCCGAAACAAGTGACATCTGCCGCTGCGAACGAACGTCAAGTTTGAAAAGTTTTTTTGCCTCAACTCAATCGGCGGGTAAATAGTTTTTCGTTTGTTTTAAATTCTTTTCTTATCAAATATTGCATTATTTGGGTTAGCGTGATAAGATTTTTTTTGCTTATCTATAGTTTTGAGAGTCGAGATTAAAGCAAATCTTAATGAGGTCAGTTTATGTGTTTATTTATTTATTTATTTATTTCAGTCCGTCGAGCAAAAGACGTAATGTGAGGCCGTTTTTGCATTTCGCCCCGAGGGTGCACTATCAAATTGCTCTTTGAGTCTGTCTTTGCTCACAGAACCGAATAAAATGAAAAATGTTTTTTAAAAGTTTTAAATTATAATAAATGAATTTTATTTTATTTTTTAATTTCAGGTGGAAATGTCGCAACGTGAAGATACTCTCAAATTCGAAACGGGACGAATTAAAGCGCTGCAAGAAGAGCGTCTTCACATTCAAAAAAAGACGTTTACAAAATGGATTAATTCGTTTCTGGCCAAAGTAATAATAAAATTTAAATTAATTAAAACTTAAATTAAATATTAAATAATTTTTTTTTTTTTTTTTGTATAAATTAAGGTGCGAATGGAGGTGTTCGATTTGTTCACGGATTTGGCCGACGGTCGTAAACTACTTAAATTATTGGAAATCATTTCCGGCGAGAAGTTGGGCAAACCGAACAACGGCAAAATGCGTTTTCATAAAATCGAAAACGTCAACAAATGTTTGGCATTCCTTCACACCAAAGTGAGGCTCGAGAGCATCGGCGCGGAAGATATCGTGGACGGCAATCCTCGTCTCATTCTCGGTCTCGTTTGGACCATCATTCTCCGATTTCAAATACAAGAGATAGAAATCGACGTGGACGAGGAAAATGAGAGCAGCGAAAAGAAATCGGCCAAAGACGCTCTGCTTTTGTGGTGCCAGCGAAGGACGTCGGGGTCATTTATTATGAATTTAAATATTTATTTTGTTTTTGTGCATTTATTTTATTTTTTATTTTTTTTTTAAAAAAAATAGGTACAGCGGTGTTAATATCCTGGATTTTACATCGAGCTGGCGAAACGGTTTGGGCTTCAACGCTTTGATTCACGCTCATCGCCCGGATTTAATCGCATTTCGCTCCCTCGATCCGTATCGGAACATCGATAATTTGAATAACGCGTTTGAAATCGCGCAAAACGAACTCGGGATTGCGAAATTACTCGATGCTGAAGGTACGTAATTGTTAATTGCGAGTATTTGGTGGAATTATTTAAATTTTTATTTGTTTTTGCCAGATGTGGACGTGAAGAAACCGGATGAGAAGTCGATCATGACTTACGTCGCTTCTTATTACCACACGTTTGCTAAAATGAAGAACGAAATGAAAAGTGGGCGTCGAATTGCCAACGTGAGATAATATAATCAATAAAATTGAATATTAAATAAAATAGATAATGTTATCAGATCGTCGGGCAACTAATGGACATTGATCGCAATAAAGGAGAATACGAGGGATTTTCGTCACATTTGATCGACTGGATTAACGGAAAAATTGTTGAACTCAACAACCACAATTTTGCTAATTCGTTGGACGAGATTCAGAAGGAATTGTTGCGATTTAAAATGTATCGCACGGAAGAAAAACCGCCCAAGTAAACACAAAACTAAAGTATTTACGAAATTGGAATAATTCAAAAATCTCGATATTTAAAAGGTATCGCGAACGGAGTGAAATCGAAGCGAAATTATTCGCGATTCAGACGAAATTGAAATCTCTGGGTCAAAGCGTTTACTCGCCACCCGAAGGAAAAATGGTGCAGGACATTGAGCGGGCGTGGGTGCAGCTAGAAAAGGCCGAACACAAAAGAGAACTCGCTCTTAGAGATCAGTTGAGCCGGCAAGAACGGCTCGAGCAGTTGGCGTACAAATTCGAGAAGAAGGTAACGACTAGAGGGTTCTTTTTCCCGGGAATTGGGAAAGGAAATTTTAAGCTTCTCGGGAATTCCCAGAAGCTAAAAAAAATTCAGAATTCCAACATTTTTAGTGAAATTTTTAGTGAAATTCATTGAATTTTCCAATTTATACTGGAATTTTAACCAAAATTCATTAAATTTTATTAATTTAAACTGGAATTTTAACAAAAATTTATTGAAATTTCCAGTTTCAAATGGAATTATACTAAGATACATGTTTAATTTTTTATCCAAAAAATAAAATTGTTTTCTTCTAGTGTTCTTATTTCACCTTCAGATCAGCACCAATTTAAAAGCAGCTAAAAATTGGTTTAAGACACCTATAAATTATATTTTAGTACTTAAAATACAGATTTTCTTCTCAAAAATGAATTTATGTGTGCATCTGAAAGTAAAATAAGAATGCTAGAAAGAAGAAAATTTTATTTTTTGGATAAAGATGTATCTTAAGCATTATAATTCCATTTTAAATTGTAAATTTCAGTAAAAATAACTTTTTAAGTATAAATTTCGCTAAAAATAACTTTTTAAGTATAAATTTTGCTAAAAATACCTTTTTAAATACGAATTTTGGTAAAAATACAATTTAAAATACGAAAATTCAATAATTTTAAGTAAAAATACCTTTTTAAATTGGAAAATTCAACTTCGAGTTGGTAAAAATACCATTTTAAATCACAAAATTGTCCATATTCGGGAATTCCCGGGAAAAAATCAAAATTCCAGGGAATTGGGAATTGCATTTTAGCAGTGATTTCCCGGGATTGGGGTTCCGGGAATTCCCTCCCGTTACGCTCTAATAACGACACGAAATTTAATTTAATATTTGATACTTGAGTACTAATACGAATTTCTACTTTTCAGAGCATTTTGAGAGAAGGGTACTTGAACGAAATGATACAAGTACTGACAGACCCGCGCTACGGCAGCAATTTGGCACAGATCGAAGCGACCGTCAAGAAACACGAAGCGATCAGCGCCGACATTTTGGCCAGGGTAATTTGAATTTAAAATTAAAATTAAAATTAATTATCGTAACGTACGAATTTTTTTTTTTTCTTAGACTGAAAGGTTTCGTGACTTGAGCGACATGGCGGCTGAACTTATTAAAGAAAATTATCACAAAAGTCACGCGATTAAAGAGAGAGAAAATCAAGTGATCGACAAATGGGATCAACTACTTAATTTACTAGAAAATCACAAAACTGCGCTCAACAAACACAACAATTTGATGTACCTCATTCGTGACATGGACACCGTTTCCCTGTACATCAAGTCGATGGAAGTGAGGAAATAATAAAAAAAATATTATTTAAATGAATATTAATTGTTAAATTGTATTTTTTTAGGAGAAATTTTCGTCTCAGGACTATGGAAAACACACGCTCGCGGTCGAAGATCTGTTAGAAAAACACAGTTTGCTCGAATCGCAGATCGTCATTCAGGGCGAGTCGATCGCGCGTTTGACGAGACAGGCAGAACCGTTTATCAACGAAGACCATCACCAGGCGCAAATACTCAAAAATCATCTCAAACAATTGCATCAACAATACGAACGGTGAAATTTTGAATTGTTTAAAATTTTTAATTTTTAATTTAATTTTTGTTTGTCACTTACAAACCTCAGATTGGAGAAGTCGAGTTTGTTGCGTCGCAGCAGACTGGAAGAATCGCGCATTTTCTTGCAATTTATCCACGACGGCGAGGAGGAGGAAGCGTGGATCGGCGAAAAGCGACAAATCTGCACGGCACGGGTCGTCGGACGCGATTTGGCCGCCGTGCTGCGTTTGAACCAAAAGCACACGGCGCTGCAGGACGAGATGAAAGCGCGACTTTCGAAATGCGAACAACTGTTTCGGATGGGCGAATATCTGATTGCGCAGTCGCACAAGCAGTCGAAGGAAATCGGCAGCCGCATTAGCAGTTTGCAGACGAAATTAAAACAACTCTTTCAACTGGCGGATGAAAGGAAACGCAAATTAGAAGATGCGACCGACGTTTGTCAGTACTACGCCGATGCGAACGAAGCGGATTCGTGGATGAAAGAAAAACTCCCGTTAGTTAGCAGTAGGGACTACGGCAAGGACGAACCAAGTGCACAAGTGATGAAATTCAATATTTATTATATAATAATGCTTTTTTTATTTTTTTAAAAATAAAAATTCATTTATTTTAGGCTTTGTTGCAACGCCAAGGATATTTGGAGAGCGAGATCGAGTCCTACGAAGGCGATTTACGTCGTCTAGATGAACAAGCGAATAAACTAACGAGCTTAGGACTCGGTTCGTTGGATGTAAGCAATAGTTCAATCAGGGAATTTATTTAAGAATGTATTTCGTGATGAATTGTTTTTATTTTTAGTTGGTGGATCAAACAAGGACCGAAGAAATAGCTGTTCCGCAAGAGATTGATGTTGAACACGTAGTTGAGCGCGATGTGTTGAAAGAAGTAATCGAAGAGCGCACGATTCCTCAAGTGCGGGCAATATTTCCTTTCAAAGGAGAAGGAATTCAGATTTTTAAAGGAGAAGTAAAAAGCAATAAATTAATTAATTAATTATTTATTTTACTTTACGAATTTTTTTTCTTTCTTTTATTTATTTCAGATATTGATTTTGTTGAATAAAACAAACTCCGACTGGTGGAACGTTCGCAAAAGTACAAATGTGGACGGATTCGTACCTGCGAATTACGTACAAACATTCGAACCGAAAATCGTTAAGCGAAAAGTACAAAAAATTATCAAAGTTCCCGAAGTTCAGAAAGTTAAAAAGGTTGTGATGAAAACTACCTCGTTACCATCGCCATCTGGTGAGATACTCCGAAAATGGGCTCACAAAATGATAATTTGTTTGTTTTAATTCTCAACAGGTAAAAAAGAAGCGGTTGAAAATGTGCGACACCGACAGGATGCCATTAATAGAGCGCATGCGCAATTATTGGATTTATGCAAGGTATAAAAACTGTAGCAGTTTCGAGTGTCTACAAAATGATTCGATAGACTTTTTGCAGACGAGGCGAACCAGTTTGGAAGCCGCGATTAAATTGTTTCGATTTTATCGCGAATGTGACGACTTTAAAGCCTGGATGGCCGATAAAGTGAGTCGAATTTAACAATTATTATTGACTTATTCGTCAATTTGTTTATTTTTCAGGAAAAAATGTTGTTAACCGACGATAAAACTGATACAGTTGACCAGATGAAACGAAAATTTGAGGTATTTTCGTCAATTTAGAACATGACTTTGTAATTTTGAAATTAATTTTTTTTTTTTTAGACGTTATTAACCGATTTGTCGAGCAGTAGTTTTCGGGTTGATTCGATCGATTCCGCAGCGAAAGAATTGAATAACAATGTTGATACGGGAAAACGAAAGTCTGAGACGGACGAAATTCGGTTTCGACAAAAGGATATTCACGATACGTGGAATAAACTGAATGAAATGAAGAGGAAAAAGAAAAAAGTTTGGAGGGCGCCGTCAGGTGAGTAATCGGTTGTTTTAATTATTTTTTTTTAATTTTGGATTATTTTAGTGTCGAATTATTCGATCGAACGTGTGACGAAGTTCGAGACTGGATGTTGGAGAAAATCGAAAAACTCGATAACGTCGATCTCGGAAAAGATCTCAAAACAGTACAAGCATTGCAGAGAAAACACGAAGTAAAAATTGAATTGAATTGAATTAAAATAAAAATAAATATATTTTTTTTTATTATTTATTTTTTTTTTCTTTAGAACATCGAGAGAGAATTGGCTCCAGTCGAGGAAAAATATAATCGCGTTAGCCTTTTGGGCAACTCGGTAAAAACATCGTATCCTAACGAACAACAATACGTGAACACGAGGCAAAAAGAACTCAATGTTCTATGGAATCGAGTGAAGGAGAAAGCGGCCAATCGGCGTCAGCGACTCGAGGAAGCCGTGGGCGAGCAAATTTTTAATAGTTCAACGAAAAACTTGGTAAGAAAGATTATTTTCGACATATTTGAATTTTAAAAAATGTAAATTTATTCCAGATGCGTTGGATAGCCGAGATGAACAACGCAATTAAGAACGCGGAAACAGCAAAAGACGTAACGACGGCTGAAAATGTGCTGAAGGAGCACCGCGATCTCGAGATGGAGATCAGAGCGCATGACGACGAATTTCGCGAAGTGACGAAACTCGGCGAAAAACTCGTGAAAAACAAACCGGACGACACCGCGATTGATGCCCGTGCGAAGCAATTGCAAGAGGAGCACGCGGCACTCGTGCAAAACTGGCAGCGAGGATTGGACCGGTTGCAGCAGGGATTGAAGCTTCAGTTGTTTAACCGCGAAGGCGACCAAATCGACGCTCTCACCAACAGCCACGAGACGTTCCTGCAAGATCGAGATCTGGGCGTGAGTTTTCGCATTTATACATTTACGGTTTATATGAAATTAATTAATGCCGTTTTTTGGTTTAGAATTCTGCGGATGGTTTGTACGCATTGTTGAAAAGACACGAGGATTTTGAGAAAACTTTGGTTGCTCAGGATGAAAAGTTGAAAAGTTTCACGGAATTTGCCAATCAATTGCTGGCCATTCCGCACTACGGAAGCAAATAGTTCGTATTCTAAGAGATTTTAGGGGAAAAATTAAGGTTTTGATGCCAAATAATGCGTTTTTTTTTGTTTTTAAAACAACATGCATTTAATTGATGCATAAAAGCGGTTCTAAGAGCTGTAGAGCTCGATTTATACATAAAAATGTCATTTTTGCATCAAAAATCGCAGTGTTTACATCAGAAACTAAAGTTTTTAGCAAAAAAAAAGAAAAAAGAATACGATTGGAAATAAAACATTTTTGGTTTTATTAACAGCATAAAAGAGCGGCACGGACGAGTGGTCGAAAGGCGAAGAGGAGTGTGGGATTCGGCGGCCGAGCGCAAATCCAAGTTACTAACTTCTCGCTACTTTTACGAATTCAGCGCCGATGCGGACGAGGTATTATTTATTAGTAGTGGTCATTTCTATCGAATTGTTATTAAATTTATTTTTGCTTAGTTGATGTGTTGGATTCACGACAAAATGAAACTCGCGTCCGACGAGTCATTTCACGATTTAGTGCAAAGCAAACTGAAAAAACACGAAGCTTTGGAAGGCGAATTAAAAGCCAACGAAAGGAGACTGGCGGACATAAATAGAGTGAGATTTGAAAAATAAAAAATAAAAAAAAAACATTTTTGATGATAATAAACTTATTATATTTATGTTTTAGAGCGGTCAAACGCTGATTGCGAACGGCCATTATCGCTCCAGTGAGATCGGAGACGTATTAAAGGCGTTGAAAAGCGAATGGGACGAGCTGTGGCTTCGGATGAACGACAAGGGACGGAAATTACGGCAGGCGGTGGCGCAGCACACGTACAATAAAACGCTCGACGACGCTAAACTCAAACTGGACGAATTTGAGAGTTCTCTTCGATCGACCGAAGTCGGCGACGATTTGCGCGCGGTCAAGTACCTCATCAAAAAACACCAAGCGTTGGAAAACGATGCGAATTTGTGGAACGCTAAAATACACGACGTGGTGCGACTCGGCGAGGACATGGCCGAAAATGGTCACTTCGACGCTCCTTCCATACTGCACGAAACGCAAAACCTCAAACAAAGGTACATATTAATTAATATTAATATTCTCGATAATTATTTTTATTAATTTTTTTTTTTTTATTTTTTTTTTTTTAAGGTTTTGAGCAGTTGCAGGCGCCGTCGGTACAGCGACGACAACAACTGGAGAATTCGCTTCGGTTACACGAATTCATTTTCGAAGTGGACGGTGAATTACAGTGGATCGGCGATCGCTTACCGACTGCAACTTCTCTCGATCTGGGCGTCAATTTAATCGAAGCGCAAAAATTTTGTAAAAGACATTCGGTAATTGATGAAAAAAATATAATAAACGAAAATATCAAGTTTATTTATTTATTTTATTTTTTTTTTTTTTATTGAATAGAAATTTGAACGAGAATTAGCCGCGCACGAATCGATCGTTAACAAAACACTGGGTATCGGAGCAAATTTGATGGAATTTCCGATCGTGGAGGAAAAGTGTCAACAGTTGATGACTGCGTGGACCGATTTGATTAATTTGGCTGCCGATAGGAAAAATCGACTCGATTTATCGCACAAAGCTCAACAGGTAACTGGAAGTTATTAAAATTAATTAATTTTATTTTTTATTTTTACATGATTTTTTTAGTTTTATACCGAGGCGAACGAAGTGGAGTGCTGGATGAACGAAAAAAATTCGCTGCTCGCGAGTCAAGATTGTGGACGAGATGCGGATGCAGCGGTGAAACTGCTCACGAAACACAAAACGTTGGAATTGGAAATCGACTCGTACAGCGGACTCATCGCCGAGATGGGCTGCCAGGCGAAACTAATGGTCGAAAATAAACATCCTGAATCAAAAATTATTTGGACCAAACAAGTATACGAAGAAATAACGACATTTATTCGATATTTATTTATTTTTATTTTTATTTTTATTTTTATTTTTATTTTTAGGAGTTGATTGAACAACAGATGAAAAATTTGCAGAAAAGCACCAGTTTACGCAGACAAAAATTGATCGAATCGAAACATCGACACGAATATTTCGCCGAATGCGACAATCTGGAAAGCTGGATCGAAGAGCAGATCCAGATAGCGGCGAGCGAGGAGTTCGGACAGGATTACGAACATTTACTGGTGCTCCGGAGTAAATTCGGCGATTTCAAGCACCGCGTTTCTGCCGCTGCCGAACAGTACGAGCAGTGCAACGAAATGGCCAACCGACTTTCCGCCAACGAGCGTTTTGATCAAATCTCGAAGAAACGCGACGAAATCGGACGGTTATGGCAGTGTTTGCTGGAACAGATCGACACTCGCGACCAGAAGTTGCACGCGGCCGCTGAAATCCATCGTTTCAATCGCGATGTGGCTGACGCGGTGCAGCGAATGCAGGAGAAATATTCGAGCATTTCCGACGACTTGGGAAGAGATCTCAACTCGTGTCTCGGTTTGTTGCGCAAACACGAGGGCTTCGAAAACGATTTGGTCGCGCTCGAAGTTCAGGTGACGAAATTGTAAATTTAAATCGTTTGAATCAATTTTTTAATCGGTGATCGATTATTGTAGTTGCAAGTTTTAATAGACGACAGCGCGAGATTGCAAGTGGCCTATCCGGGAGGCAACGCCGAGCACATCCTCATGCAACAGGACATCATGCTCGACCAGTGGAATTTGCTTCGCGATCGGGCAGCTCAACGAAAAGAAGATTTGAAAAATGCGTGCGATTGTCATCGATTTTTAGCTTCGGTTCGCGATTTGACCAGTTGGGCCAACAATTTGCAGGCAGCTATGAGAACGGAGGAAAAGGTTCGCGATGCAGCTAGCGCCCAAATGCTGAGAACTGATCACGACCGACTCAAAGCGGAAATCGAAGCCAGGGAGGAGTCGTTTACTGCCGTCGTTCGCAGTGGAGAATACATGATTAGTTACACCAAAGAAGATGTAATACGAAACAATTTTTAATAAACAAAGTTATTATGATTTTTTTTAAATTTTAAATTTTTTTTTTAGATACGTGAAAAAGTGCAGCAGCTATTAGAAACTAGACAGATTTTACACGTCACGTGGCAGCATAAGAAAGTGTATTTGGATCAACTGATCGATTTACAGTTTTTTCTTCGCGATGCTAAACAGTTGGACAGCATCAGTGCCATCCAGGAAGTGAGTGATTAATTATTTAATTATTTAATTATTTAATTGTTGATTTAATACCGATTATCACATTTTAGGCATTTCTAACCAACGTTGATTACGGAAATTCGGTGGAACAAGTGGAGAGTTTGCTAAGAAAACACGACGCTTTCGAAAAATTACTTGTCACTCAAGAGGAAAAGGTATTTGATTCTCTAATAAGAAGATATATTGTATTATATTGTATTATATTGTATTATATTGTATTATATTATATTATATTATATTTTTAATCGTTCTAGTTGGTTGCTTTGCAAAATCACGCGAGTAAATTAATCGAGCAGAACCATTTCGATTCGGCTAACATCCGCAAGCGCTTGGATCAAGTGTCCAACAGGCGAAAGAAAGTTGTCGAGTTGTGCAGCGCCGAAAAGCAAAAATTAGCCGACGCGCTGCTCTACACGGAGTTCGAACGGGACATCATCGAAGTGAGTAACGAGAAAAAATAAAAATGAGGAATAAAAATAAAAAATGATTTTTAATCATACTGAAACGTTCTAGGCGGAATCGTGGGTCGAAGAAAAGCAGAAAAAATGGATTCCGAAGTGGAAAACGTCGATCCGATCGATTTGGAAGAGAAAATTAAGCGACTTCAGAAACATCAAGCGTTTCAATCGGAACTAGCGGCGCACGGAAGTCGAATCGAAACCATCAAACAGAAAGGATCGACTTTAATCGGCAAACGGCATAAGAAATCGAGCGAAATTCGACAGCAGCTGCAACATTTGCTGGAAAAATGGAACCGGCTTTTATCCGAGTCGAACGAGTACGCGAGGGGCTTGGAAGAGGCCCACGACATCCTTAAATTCAACATCCAAGTGGAGAAAATCGAAGCGTGGATCCGCCACAAGGAGTTGATGATTCAAGTGGGCGACTGCGGCCGCGATTACGAGCACTGCCTGGCTTTGCAGCGCAAATTGAATGACGTCGACTCTGTAATTTCAGAAAAATGAAAATGTTTTATTTTGTTTTGTTGTATTTTATTTTTATTTTTATTTTTATTTTTATTTTTTCGATTTACTTTTAGGACATGCAAGTGGACGAAACGAGGATACGCGATGTGAATAACCTGGCGGATAAATTGCTCGCTCACAACACGCCATCGATTCGGTTCCGCAAAGACGAGTTGACGCACAAGTGGAAAGCTCTGCAAGGGGCTTTGCACGATTACAGGGAGCGTTTGGCAGCCGCTTTGGAAGTTCATGCTTTTGATCGAGATGTCGACGATACTAAAGACAGAATTAACGAAAAGACTTTGGCTATGAATAGCGAGGATTACGGAAAGGACTTGATGACTGTCGAAATACTTCAAAGGAGACAAGATGCGATCGAAAGAGACATGACCGCCATCGAAAACAAACTCAAGGTTGTGCTCAACTGCGACATGAAAATTGATTTTGTGTGATTTTGATTTTATTTTGATTTTTATTTCAAGGAGCACGATGCCGAAGCTCGTCGTTTGATCCAGAAGCACGTGGAAATGGCGGCACCCATTCGCGCCAAATTCGCCGTCGTTCAGGAGAGTTGGCGCAACTTGAACAGTCGTTGTCACTATAGGAAACAAATGCTCGCTTCGTCATACACGTTACAAAAATTCATGTCCGAAATGAAAGAATTGGTAATGATCTAATGAAAATGATTAAATTTATTTAAAGTATTATATCATCAAATAAAAATTAGGAATCGTGGGTCGACGAAATGATTTCGCGAATCAACACTGTGCAATTACCCGGCGACGGCGCGGAAGCCGAGAATGCGTTGCAGCTTCACACGGAGAGAAAAGTGAGCATTGAAAACGCGTGAATTTAATATTACTAAACATTAATTAATTAATTAATTAATTAATTGCAGGCAGAAATTGACGGACGACAGGAAACGTTTAAAACGCTTAAAACATTCGGTCACAGGTTGATTCAACAGAACCATTACGCGAAGGAAGATTTGGAAGAAAATTTGTTGAATCTAGAAGAACTCAGGCGGATGTTGATTCAAGCGTGGGAGGAGCGCAAACAATTATTGAGCCAATGTTTGGATTTACAAGTAGAAAAGAACAAAACACGTTGGAAATGAAATATTAAAAATAGTTTCGATATTTCATTTAATTTAATTTATTTTTATTTTTTGTTAATTTCTCAGATTTTTCACGAGCAAGTTGAAGTGGCGCACACTTGGCTCGCGAACAAGGAGGCGCTGCTTAACAACGAGGACCTCGGCGAATCCATGTCGGGCGTGGAAGCATTGTCGAGGAAACACGAAGCGTTCGAAAAAACCATTCAAGTTCAAAATAAGAAAATCGACGAGTTGGAGAAATTCGCCACGCAACTCGTCGCTGGAAAACACTACGCGAGTTCCGAAATTCTAGAACAGTTGCGCGACATTTGTCAGCGCAGAGATCAATTGAAAGAAATTGCGATGGTTCGCAGGAAGAAATTGTACGAGTCTAAACAACTTCAACAGTTTCTTCGAAACAATTATGAAGTATTTTTTACTTTTTTTTTACTTTTTTTTTTACTTTTTTTTAAATATATTCATATTTTTTGAAATTTTAGGTTTTAGGTTGGATACAGGACAAAATGATTCTAGCCGGTGACGAAAACTACAAAGAACCGAGTAATCTTTTGAGGAAAATCCAAAAACATCAAGTTTTCGAGGCGGAACTTGCTGCAAACAAGAGTCGCATTAACAACGTCAACGCTGTAAACAATTATTTAATATTTAATATTTAATGTAAAAATCAAACATATTTTGATGTTTCTTTATATATTAAAAAGGAAGGTGAGGCGTTGATCGGAGCGGGTCATTTTGCCGGGATGGAAATCCGCACGCAGTTGGATGAACTGGAGAACAGATGGCGCAGTTTGATGGATTTATCGGCGCTCAAGAAATCGCGGCTGGATCAAGCGTATCAAGTATTTTAAATTTTATTTTATTTTTTTTCACTTATTAAAAAATTTTATTTTTCAAGGCTTTGCTTTTTAATCGTTCGCTCGACGACTTGGGCGCCTGGATGGACGAAACCGAAACACTGCTGCAATCGGAGGATCACGGAAAGGATCTGACGACGGTTCAGAATCTGTTGCGCAAACATCAAGTGACGATCAAATTTAAATAGAAAAGAAATTGATTCGACTGGTGATTTTAATTTTAATTGTTACTTTTCAGATGTTGGAGATCGATGTGAACAATCACATGGACAACATCGAAGCCGTGAAAGACGCGCTGTCGAATTTAATCGACAATAATCATTTCATGAGCGAGGAACTCGAAGAACGAGCGGAAACCGTCATTCAACAGTTTAGAATCTTTTAACGATGAAAATGAAAATGGAAATGAAAATTCGATCATTTATATCAATTTTTGTCATTTCAGTTACGGTTTACTGCATGACCCCGTTCAAATTCGGCGCGATAATTTGGAGGACGCGTTGCTGTACTACCGATTTCGAAGGGACGTCGACGACGAATTGTTTTGGATTAACGAAAAGAAAACATTGGCATCGTCCACCGATCTGGGCTCGAGTTTGACCACGGTTTCGAATTTGCAAAAGAAACATCAAGTTAATAAAAAAAACTAAAAAATTCATTCAAAGTTGATTTTTCTGATCTTTTTTGATTTTTTTTATATAAATTTTAGGTTCTCGAAGCTGAAATTCAAACGCGGGAACCTTTGATCGCTTCGGTGGTGAGCGTGGGTCAGCAGATGGTCGGCAGCGGTCATTTCGCGTCCACTGCGGTCGAGAATCACTTGGCCGAGTTGCAAACAGCCCTTCAACAGCTGATGGACGAAGCCACCGTTCGTCGTCTCCGATTGGTCGACGCGATCGAGTCGCAAACTTTCTACCAAGAAGCCAGCGAAATTGAAATCTGGATCAAAGATCGTTTGTCGTTTCTTCAGGTGGTCGATTTCGGCAAAGATGAAAACTCCGTTCAGGTTTTATTTTTCACATTTTTCACATTTTTCACATTTTTCACATTTTTCACATTTTTTCACATTTTTCACACTTTTCACATTTTTCACATTTTTCACATTTTTCACATTTTTCACATTTTTCACATTTTTCACATTTTTCACATTTTTCACATTTTTCACATTTTTCACATTTTTTTTTAAAAATATGAAAATATTTTTTTCTTTTCAGATTTTGATTAAGAAAATGGACGCTCTGGATCGCGACGTGAACGTGTTTAACAACAACGTCGTGAAATCGGCAACTCTGAAACAAGAACTCGTCGACAGGGGTCATTTCGACAGCCAGAATCTGCAGGACAAGCAACTGCAAGTAGAGAAGCAATTCGCCGAACTGAAAGCGGTCGCGAACGAGCGTCGCCAGCGGCTCGACGAAAACTTGTCCCTTTTCAAATATTTGTACACGGTGGACGAATTGATCGAAAAACTCGACGAGCAAATAGCCGTCACCGATATCGACGATTACGGCCAGGATTTGGAACACGTCGAGGTGGGAAAATGAATGACGTCATTTGAAGAAAAAAAATAATAAAATTTTGATTTGAAATTTATTTCAGATTTTAATCACAAAATTCGAGAATTTCGCCAGCAGTTTGTCGTCGTCCGAAGAACGAGTGACGAACGTTCGGGATCAGGGTCTGACTTTGGTCGAAAATTCGGATCAAGTGGAGAAAAAGATCAACAAACTGAACCGCATGTGGATGGATTTGAAGGAGCACGTCCACTTGCGCCGAGAAGCGTTGATCGGCGCCAAGCAAGTTCACACGCTCGACAGGAACGCCGACGAGACACTCAGTTGGATCCAGGAGAAGGACGGACTGCTCGCTTCCGATAACTACGGACACGATTTGGAGAGCATTCGCTCGCAAGTTCGCAAACACGAAGGATTCGAAGTAATTTATTAATTTTGAATAATTATTTAATTTTTTTTTTTTGTTTTAATTTAATTTGTTTGTTATTTTTTTTTTAAAAAAAAGCGCGATTTGGCTGCCATCAAAGATCGCGTGCAGAGCGTCGACGCGGAGGCGAATCGCTTGGCGAAACTGTTTCCGGACGCGAGAATGCACGTGGAGTCACGGCACGAAGAGACGGTCGAAGCGTGGAATCACTTGTTGGACGGATCGGCGCGCAGGAAAGACCGGTTGCAGCAAGCCGAAGAGTTGCAAGTGTATTTCGACGAATATCGCGATCTGATGTAAAGGAAAAGAAATTTTGAAAAATTTGAAAAATTTGAAAAATTTGAAAAATTTGAAAAATTTGAAAAATTTGAAAAATTTGAAAAATTTGAAAAATTTGAAAAATTTGAAAAATTTGAAAAATTTGAAAAATTTAGGTTTTAATGGGAATTTTTTTTTTCTTTTCTGTTTCGAATTGCAGCGCGTGGCTCAACGAAATGATGGCGAAAATCACGGCGTCGGATCTGCCGCAGGACGTGCGCGGGGCCGAAGCTCTGATAACGCGCCACCAGGAGTACAAAACTGAAATCGACTCGCGACTCGACGCTCTGAGAGATTTTGACGCGCGAGGGCGGCAACTAGTCGAACAAAAGCATTTCATGGCTCAGGAAATCCAAGATAAAATCGAACGTCTCGACGTCGCCTCGAAATCGCTGATGCTCACGTGGGAGGAACGACTCGCGTTGTACGAACAGAATTTGGACGTCCAGATGTTCAAACGCGACGTGGAAATATTGAATTTGTGGCTCGACGGACGGTCGTCGTTGCTCGGCGATTCCGCGCACGTCGGCGATTCGATTCCTCACGTCGAAGAACTCATCAAGAAACACGACGATTTTGAAAAGACCATCGAAGCGCAGGAGGACAAGTTTATGGCGCTTAAGAGAATGACGCTCGTCAGTCATTTATTTCGTATTTGGAAATGTTGTTTTATATGAATTAATTTTTTTTTTTTTTTTTATTGAAGCTGGAAAAAGCGTTTGAAACGCAGCGAAGCAAAGAGGTCGAAAACCACAAAGCGGAAGCGGAGCGCCAACAACTGGAGCGCGTGAAAGAGCTGAAACGAAGGGAACACGAACGAATCGTCAATGTAACTAATTGCATTTAGAACGCTGTCAATCAGAAAATTGAATTTTTACTCCAAAAGTTCAATTTTTACTCTAAAAAAATCAATTTTTACTCTAAAAAAATCAATTTTTACTCTAAAAAAATCAATTTTTACTCTAAAAAAATCAATTTTTACTCTAAAAAAATCAATTTTTACTCTAAAAAAATCAATTTTTACTCGAAGAATTCAAATTTTTACTACAAAAAAAATCAATTTTTACTCTAAAAAAATCAATTTTTACTCTAAAAAAAT
>JH432211.1:173470-189707 GCA_000239455.1 Strigamia maritima
AGCAGCTCGTTCTTCCACTTACGACGTGGAGGATTTGGAAAGCGCCAACGAGAGGAAAGCGAGGGACAAAAAAACATGGGCTTTTCCAAAAAAATTGTTTAAAAGAAATTAATTAATTAATTAATTAATTAATTAATTAATTAAAGTTTATTATTATTATTATTATTATTATTATTATTATTATTATTATTGTGTTTGTTGAGCGAATAAATAAATTGATTTTTAACATTTTGAAATATGTTCGCCGATTTATTAAAGGCAAAAACGGTTTTATTCATTTTTCACTTGATTTGAGTTTGACGCGATAGGACGGCATGTGTGACGAGCGACGCTCTCACGCGCCGTCGCTGTTTCTCTTCAGAGTCCGTCGGATCGCCAAATTCAAAGTTTTTATTCGCTTCTTCCGTCATCGCCCGCATCAGCCAACTCTCGAGCGATTCATCCGACACTTTGAGGTTGAGTCCGGCGGAAAACAGCCACGACGGACACGCGACGTCCGCGTCACGTTCGTACTGGCTGCTCGTCACGTTCGTTCGCACCAGTTTCGTCACGATTAATGTCGACAGCTAATTCGTACACGAATTCAAATATTCGAACATTATCGGATGAAATCGCCCAAACCCACTTGAATGGCGACATTCGTCATCCGAATCGCAGTCAGCGACCAAATAATCGTTCGCAGATGTTCTTCCAACGGCGCTCGACATCCTTCCTGAGACAACGTGCGACCGATCAACGTCAAATTGCCAGTGCGCATGCACGGACCCCGGAAATGACGATCGCAACAGCTGAATGGAATCATTATACTAAAAATAAAATAAAATACAATTCATTTATCATTTATTTATGTTTTATCATAATTCGTCACTTATTCAGCTCCGTATTCGGATCCATGAGCCAGTCTTGGAAACCGGTCACTCCGCAGCAGGACAACGTGGATTGCAGAACGTGCAGTTTCGGTCGCGCGATTTGAAATTGGCGCGCGCGGTCGACGGCTAGCGGCAGCCAATCACCGAGCGCGTGAAGAGTGTCTCGCGAGTGCGCAGTTACGAGGTACAAGCACGCGTGCGAAGCGCCATACGCGACGAGGGAAAACGACCACCAATATTGGGCGGCTACTGTACAGCGGTGTCGACGATTCTTCCAACAGTAGTTGAGTGCCATCGCGGCACCGGGTAAATGGACGCCTACACCGAGAGTAAAAGCGAACCGCAGCAAACCCGTCACGAACGACGCACTTTCGCTTTCGGTCTCCTCGACCGATAACGCGCATCTTAAACTCTCGTTGGCAGCGAGTAAAGGGCAGTAAAAAGCGATTACTAATCCTAGGATGTTTAAAACGAGCATCGAAAGCGATAAATAACGTCTCTGTTTTTCACCCGCGATCCAAACCGGCCACGGAGCCATCTGGAACTGGAATTAAGCAGACGACGATTACAATTTGTCGCCGTTTGTCGCACGGTGGCGCTCGGTACATCCGCATCAGCCATTGGAGAAATGGGCAGAAATGTCGCGTAGCTAAAAGCATTTTTACTCTCGATTTGAATTTGACTTGGATTGATCGAGTCATGGACAGTTTTGGTGTTTCGACATTGAGTGGTACTTTTTTTTTTTTAATATTTAATTTGAATATTTTTTAATTTTGTTTAATTTGATCGATTTTTAAGGTTCGAGCAGCAGCGGGAGCAGCAGCGAAGATGAGACGAGCGCAGCGAACGTGAAATCATTTTATTCCTCCGCCACGAGCAAGCGAAAACGATCACGATCGAGATCGAGGTCGCCATCAAAATCGAGTAGTGAAGAATCGGTCGAAGAAAGCCGAAAAAACGAGGAAAACAAGACTAAGACGACGAATAAGAAGAAGATGGTCGTGTCGACGGTTGCGCAGCGATTGATGGTCAATTGAATGGAAAAGAGTGTAATAAATGAGGCTAAATGAATTTTAATCGATTACAGCAAAGCATGGGGTACAAAGAGGGGACGGGATTAGGCAAAAACAATCAAGGACGAGTGGAAATCATCGAGGCGTCGAAACAGCGTGGTCGACGTGGTTTTGGTCTGCATTTGACCGGTCTCGATCCCAGTGGCGATATCGATTGGAAAAAAGAAAATGTATTACGGAATAAACAATTGTTTTTGTGAATTTTGAATAATTTTTAATTTTTTTTATTTCTAAGGTGAGCTTAGTCGAGAACGTCGAATGGATGGAAGAATGCGCTTTGGATCCGCCAACCATGTCTGAAATGCGATCGTGGACGAAGGAAGGACCGGTTAAATGATTTAATTTGAATTTTTTAATTTTTAATTTTCAATTTTTAATTTTAAAATTAATTTATTGAATTTTTTTATAGAAAAAACTGATTCTCGATGACGAAACGGAATTTTGCAATGCGAAAATTGTTCGAGAACTTCTGGCCTTAAAAGTAGACAAGAATTAAAAAATATTTTCATTTAATGTATTAAAGAAATTGATTTTTTCAGACTGTGTTTGATTCTTTGGAGCCGGAAGAACTGCGGCGCGCGAGAACTCGTTGCAATCCGTATGAAATTATTCGCGGAGTTATTTTTCTAAACCGGTATGAATGAAATTGACATCGAGTTTTGACTTTTGACATTGTTAAACGATTTAATGGATCTAGGGCGGCGATGAAGATGGCTAACATGGACTGCATGTTCGACAACATGTTTACAAACCCAGTTACCGAAAGCGGAGTGAGTTGGAAAATAATTTGATTAATTTTTCATTTTATTTGATGATTTTTATTTGATTTTTATTTGATTTTTATTTGATTTTTATTTGATTTCAAAATTGTTTTTTAGGCACCGGCGGTCGGGGCCAACGAATTACTCTATTTCGCCGACATTTGCGCCGGACCGGGCGGTTTTTCCGAATATATTCTTTGGAGGAAGAAGTGGGAGGCTAAAGGTTTCGGTTTCACTCTCAAAGGCCCGAACGATTTTAAGTTGGACGAATTTTTTGCTGGACCACCGGAAACTTTTGAGCCTTACTACGGTGAACACTGGAATGAAAATAAATAAATTAAATAAAATTAAATGACTAAATCACTTTTGTTTCAGGTGTCAAAGGGATCGAAGGAGACGGGAATATTTTTACGCCTGAAAATCTACGCGAATTTCGTCGTTTCGTTCTCGAAAATACGGATAACAAAGGCGTCCATTTTGTCATGGCTGACGGCGGCTTTTCCGTCGAAGGACAAGAGAACATTCAGGAGATTTTGTCGAAGCAGTTGTATTTATGCCAGTTTTTATGCGCTTTGAACATACTGAGGCCGGGTAAATTTGCGAAAGTTGAAATTTAGTTGAAATTTAATTGAAATTAATTGATTTCAATCGATTTAGGTGGTCATTTTGTGTGTAAATTGTTCGACTTATTCACCCCGTTCAGCGTGGGACTCGTTTATCTGTTGTACAGAGTGTTTAAGAGGGTTTGCATCGCCAAACCCAACACCAGTCGTCCGGCAAATTCCGAAAGGTAAAAGAAAAAAAAAAAAATTAAATTGATTATTATTTCTTTATTTCTTTATTTTTTTATTTTATTTTAATATTTAGGTATGTAGTTTGTAAATGGCGACGTCCGAACACGCGCGACGTGGAGGATTATTTATTTGAAACGAATTGTCGCCTCCAACAGCTCAAAAGTTGCTCAGAAATCGACGACGTAGTTCAAGTTGTGCCCTTAAATATCCTTAAAGACGACGTCGAGTTTTACAATTACATCGTCAGTTCGAACGAAACGTGAGGAAATTGACAATTGGTTTTTTTATGTAATAAATTGAGTTTTTTTTTTTTATTTATTTCTTTACAGGATGGGTCACACGCAGTGCATTCATTTGACCAAAATTCAAGCATTTTGTCGGAACAGCGAGTTGCAGGAAGAAAGGCAGTCGGACATCAGGAAGGATTGTCTACAATTGTGGAATGTAAACTGAAATTTAATCGATATCGATGGTCAATTAATTGTTAATTGCGCGTTAGGTCCCGGATAAAGTGCGGTCTGCGCCGACTAGACCGGAACCAAGTACAAAGTTTTCCGAATTTTTTAATGTCAGTTTTGTTTTGGTTCGTTTCGATTAATTGAATTTGTAATTCTAGTCGTTTGTTTTAGTCGGAAGATACGAATTATTTGACTTATTTGGCGGAACCTTTGGACAGGAAGAAGTTGGACAGTATCAAGAGCATATACGATTACCGAGCCGTTGTGTCCAGTGTGGACAAACAAAATCATGCCGATCGCTGCTTCCTCTTGGGTTTAGGGGTAAAACGAGAAATCAAAGGATTAATTGAATTATTAATGTTTGGATTTTTGTTTTTTGTTTATTTCAAGAGGACATTCGTGTTTCGGT
This sequence comes from Strigamia maritima, assembly GCA_000239455.1. Lineage (NCBI taxonomy): Eukaryota > Metazoa > Arthropoda > Chilopoda > Geophilomorpha > Linotaeniidae > Strigamia > Strigamia maritima. Next base: position 177,835 of record JH432211.1, read on the forward strand.
GGGACGGTTCGGAGAAGAGCGTGTGGAAAAAGCTCGACATGCAAGTCGAGTTACCTCGCGACACATTACTTTACGTCGAAATCGTTCACGAACTTCGAGGCGAAGTACGTGATAAAGTGACAATTTGAAATTTCGAAAATTTGAAATGTGTTAAATATTCAAAGGGAAAAGGTCAACGAAAAGTGGCGTGTTTGCACATAGTGGACGCCTTGGTGTTGGGAGGTCGCGATATTCGTCACGAACATTACATGGAACGGTAAAAATAAAAAATAAATTAAAAAATAAATGTTAATATTTAAATTTTGATAATTTTAGGATGAACAAAGCGCAGAAATTAGCCAAAGCCGTGAACAAGCCGAGTCGGTCGGACTACACGGCGATTCGAGTGAAACAGGTGTTCCGGTTCGAAGCGATGGAAGAAATCTTCGACAAACTCGATTTCCGGATATTCAAAGGAAGCGCGGGCGGCAAACGACTTTGTTACTGTAACCAACAAGACGACAAATATTTCCTGCCTCACGGCATTCTCTTTTTCAAAACTGTAAAAGGTGATTAAAAGATAATCGATCGATTCAATTTGAATTTGATTAAAAGTTAAATATTCAATCGATTAATTAGATCCGTGGACGATGAGCAGAAGTCGGGGCACCGGAAACAAATATTTTTTTAATACTCGGACGGGGGAGTCTCGTTTCGACACACCCAAAGATGCCATTGCAACGTTTAAGTAAATTTGTTAATGAATTTCGTCGATTTTTGAATATTAAACCATTTATTTCAGGGACACTTTTTCGTCTCGTTTGCTGTGGACGTGGGAGCCGGGAGTGAAGATTCACGAAGCGCACACCGAAGCATTAGAGGACAGAGTTCATCGCCATGTCATTTTAGAGAAAATCAAATGTCATTTAGAACATAGATGATTTCAAATAAAAGTGAAATAAAATAATAAAACGAAATTTAAAATAGTAAAAGATAATGTTTTTTTTTGGTTCGTAATGCGATAAGTTGTCACTAGATGGCGATCTGAGACTCGTCAATTGTCAAACATGGAGGTGGATGTTGATACCGTTGTAAATTATGTGGAAGAAGATTTAAGAATATGCAAGGGTCACTTAACACCGCATCGCACGGATCAAACAGTAGTAACGGCGATGGTATGTCCTCTGCCTAAGTTTGTTTTTGTTTAATTGAATTTGAATTGAATTAATTTGTCATTTCCGTCAGGTGCACGAAGATTGGCTTCAGCAGTTGTTAAAAGAGTCGAAGATTCCGGATAAATTTCCGGGCAACAATTCGGAGTTGAAACACGCGTTTAAAGTGGAGAAACCGTGGAAATGCATTTCCATTCAAGTATTAACCAAAGAAAATGGCACAGTTAGCATGTAAGTAGGAGATTAAATGTCGGCAAAAATGTGTTGATTTTTTTGAATTTTTTGAATTTTTTGAGGTTTAAGAAGTTCCATCGGCCGGTGACGGTGCAACCGAGAGACGAAGATTTGGATTACTCCAATTTAATTCATTACGTGACGGAAACGAATTTTAAAAACTTGTGGAAAGATGTGTCAAAAAAGTACAACAAGAGTGCGCTTCACGAGCGAAGAGATGAAGTAATTAACATTCCGAATAATTTGGATATTTTGGATTTTGGATTATTTTTTTTTTTTTTTTTTTTTAATTTATTTTTAATTTAGAAACAAAAACTGAACGACGCCATTCGGGAGGGACTGGTACGAATTTACGCTTGTCCGTTGATCAATGGTCAACGAAATATCCAATTTGATCAGAAAGGTGATTTTAGGCCAAATTTTAAACCAAATTTTAAAAAAAATTTTTTTTTTAGGAACGGTTCACGGAAATATCTTAAAAGCGCACTGCATCGTGGAATTAGAACGCGCATTTTACATCGTGCAGCACCACGTCGCGCACACGCTGCTCGACTGCGTCACATTCAGCCCCGCCGTGTTCGGCTCATCTTTTTCCAAGCCCCTTTTCGTCATCTACCAACTATTACAAGTGATGCGCGACTTACACGACCGCGGCATGTTCTTGGGCGACCTCTCGTTGAGCAACGTCTACCTCGACCAGAACCTGTGGGTGTTCGTGCGGCCGCGCATCTGGGACTCGCTCGTGCGGGAAATGAAGAACAATTGCGAGGGGTCGGTCAAACGACCGTCCAGCAAAAGCGAAACGTCCAATTCGGGTTGTGGTCGCTTGAGCAGTCTGGTGGACGACTGGGTGCAGTGCAAGATGACCAATTTCGATTACCTGATGGAACTAAACCGGCTCGCCGGACGGCGGATGGGCGACGCCGACCACCACCCCGTTCTGCCGTGGGTCACGGATTTCTCGTGCGCGCACGGCGGCTGGCGCGATCTGACCAAGTCCAAGTACCGTTTGACCAAGGGCGACAAGCAGCTCGATCTGACTTACGAGACGTTGGCGGCCGACGAGGACGATTCGTCGCACGTCGCGCATCACGTGTCTGACGTGTTGACCGATATCACTTATTACGTTTATATGGCACGACGGACGGATCGTTCGGTGCTGTGCCGGCACGTGCGGCCCAAGTGGGTGCCGGCCGAGTATCCGTCGAGTATTCAGCGGATGCAGCAGTGGACGCCCGACGAGTGCATTCCGCAATTTTATACCGATCCGGAAGTGTTCGAGTCGATTCACGACGATTTGCCGGATTTGGAAGTTCCGTCGTGGGCGGAAAATGCGCTGGATTTCGTGCAGAAACATCGGGCGGCGCTCGAAAGCGATTACGTTTCGGAGAGGCTCCACACTTGGATCGATCTCACGTTTGGATATCGAGTAGTTTATTCATATTTTTAGAATTTTTTAATTTTACAGAGTTTTTAGGTGAAAAATGACTTCAAAAAGTCACTTTTTAGGTCCAAAATGACTTGAAAAGTCGCTTTTTAGGTCCAAAATGAGAAGAAATTCAAGTTAGAAATTACATTTTCTCAAAATTTGAAGAATTTCAAATTAAAAATTCAAATTTCGACATATTTTTTTAAAATTTCCAGAAAAATAATCGAAATTTGATTATTTTTTGTTAAAAGTTACTTTATAGGTGCAAAATGACCTTAAAAGTCACACTTTAGGTGCAAAATAACTTAAAAATCACTTTTTTGGCTCAAATTGGCATAAAAAGTCACTTTGTATACCAAAAATAACTTAAAAAGTAACTTTACTGGCTCAAAATTGCTTTGTTTTCATGAAATGAACTTTTTTTTGTTGATATAACGTTCTGTGTGTCAATTTAATGCGATTAATTGTTTTTTTTTTTTTAGCTGACTGGAACAGCAGCCGTGAAGTCGAAAAACGTGTTTCTCAATTTAGTCGATCAACACACCGAGCTTTCCAACTGTGGAATTAATCAGATATTTACTCAGCCGCATCCTCAACGATTAAACCTCAGTCTTTTCAAGACCCCGCCAAAGTTGAAACACTTTCACAAGGTCTGCCCTGACCTCTCCTATTTATATTTTTTTCTAACACATTTCTATTACTAGGACTCGAGAAGGAAGGACAGACTATCGGAAGACGGAAGCAACGTACGAAACAAATAAACAAATCGATTTTTAAATTTTAATTTGTTTTTTTTTTTCTCCAGAAGGAGAACGAAGCGAGTGATGAATTGAAGAGACACAAATCTATTCGAGGGTGAAATTTAAAAATCACCTTAAAAATCATGAATTATGAATTAATTAAGTAATTAATTAAGTAATTAATTAATTTCTAGATCACGCAACCAGCTTCCGTCCGAACAAACCATTTATCTACCGAAAGATTACAACCCGTTGGCAGCGCTCAATCAGTTGGAAGCGACATACAACGTGACTGCCAAATGCACTTTTCAAGTCCCGTTAGCTCGTGAAACTGATCACGTGACTTAATTTAAATATTGGAATTAATGAATTAATTAATTAATTAATTTTTTGATCGATTTATAGAACGCGAACACGACTTGCAACATTCTCCACCAACGGAAAATCAGAGATCTGCTCAGTTTGGGCTGCTTGATCGTCGAGTTGTTCCTGCCGGGACGCTTCCGCCTCGTTGGCTCGCAAACCGACCTCGAAGAACGATACGATTTGCTGCGCAGAATACTCCGAATCGATTCGTTCGAGTTGCCCAGATGCGTGAAATCGGTCGTGCGACTAATCCTCCAGCTGTGTCCGGAAAACGAGTTGTCGTGCGAGCGCAGAATATCGTTGCCGCTGCGTCACTCGACGGTCACCGATTTCGGTCTGCCGCCGCCGTCGCCCCACCAACTCCTGCAACCACTGGTCAAACTATTCGCTTTCCCAGCGTTCTTCAAACGAATCTACTCGTTCCTCAGCCAGATCGAACTCGCCAAGATGGACGACGACGATATGCTGGCGATCGCGCGCCGTCTGGTGCAGATGATGCCGCAGTTGACGCGCGAAGGGATCGATATCGTGATCCCCTACTTGCAAGACATGTTCGCCGACGAGCGCACCGACGTGTTGGCCGCCTGGTGTCTCCTGGAACCACTCGCGCAGGCGCTGGGGCCCGCGCGGACCAAGAAACATTTCCTCACGTACCTCGTGCCCATCTACGACCGCGACATTTTCACTCCGAAATGTCTGAAATTGTTCCACCGCAGCTTCCTGCTGCAACTGATGGTGCGCATGGGCGTGCGCACCTTCCTCTCGCACTTCGTCACGCGGCTCATCGAGGCGGTCGGTGGGTTTAAGGACTACGAGCATCAGGGCGGAGGTTCGAATGTGCGACGCAAGACGTCGCATCTGCATTCGCCCGAACTGGAGGTGACGCAGGACGCTTACGAAACCATGCTGTCGCCGTTCGACGACGCCAATAACTCGGCGGATCCTTCGAAGGACGAGAAAACTGATCGCGTCGAGCCGTCGGACGCCGAGTACGATCCGGAACCCGAGATGTTTCTGTTCGATCCGGTTCCCGAAGATTTGAACGCGGATCAGTCGTCGGAGAGCGAGAATACGTCGTTGGAGGACGACGAAGAGGCGCCGGTCAATTTGATTCGTGACGATTGTTTCAGCGAAACGAGTTCGCATTTCGCCGACGTTTTGTTCGACGAGGCGAAACGCGATTACAACGTGTCGGATGTGGCGACGGAGAACGTGGATTGGCTCAGCCATCGATTAGGTCCCGTTCTCACGGCTAAATATCTGTCGCGAAATTTGTTGCGCATGCTCAGTTTGTGTTATCACGGAGGCGAGCAACTGGCGTTCGTGCAGTCTGAGGAGGCGGACACAGCGCTCGGCGTGTCGATCTGCAACAAGAGGATTAGCGGCGACGACAATGTGGGCAAAGTGCTGCTCTGCCTCTCGAATATCGTCGTGTTGTACGGGGAACAGTTTATTCTGGTCCAATATTTATCGCACGTCGTTGATTTGGTAAATTTAAATTTGATTTTTGCATAATTCCGATTAATTTAAATTTTTTTTTTATTTTTTATTTTTTAGGTTTCGTGTTGTAAGAAACGGTTTACGGTGAATCTGGAGGCGGGAGTGATCGGATCGATGATGCTGCTTAAACATGTGATTCCGTTCATGTCGGATGCTTCGCTGATGGACAACTTGCAAGACGTGTTGATCCGCGACATCCTCTATCCGACCGTGCAACTCATTTCGTCGCTGCGATTGTCGTTTCCGAACGGCGCATTGGCGCGGCGTGCGATTGCCTTGAAACTCCTCGATGTTCTCTATTTGATCGGACTCCGATTGGGCTTCGAAATGACCCGAAAACATCTGACGCACATCCTGCAGCGCTTTTTCTGCTCCTTCAGTCGCGTCTACGACGAATCGAATCCGGTCGCGAGCCAAGAACTCAAGGAGACGTTCGACTCGGAAATGGCTTACATATCGTACATTCCCTTCTGTAAATTAGCCGGAGAGTAAGTATCGTCTTAAAGGGTTTACGACATCGGATATTTTATACCTTTTATACCCGAATAATTTTATATTGTCGTCCACTCGGTTTCATAACTTCAACATTGGGTTTTAAACGGAAAATATTTTTTGAAAAAAATCTTTTAAAAAAAAAATTATTTAACGGTTTTGATTCAAGGAACCAATTAAAAATGTGATGTCGTAAACCCTTTAGGTCGAATAACTCGCAACTAAACTTGAATTAATTCAAATTTCGAATATTTAAATTCAGTATTCACATGGAGAAATGTCTGGAAAACGACACGCTCATCCGCTACTTGTGCACCTACTACGACGAGGAGCTGCTGCAGCTGCGGGTGGACCCGAACAAGGAGGAAAACGTGGCCGCCGCCATCCCATCGTTCAAAGACACCAACTACGCGAACGAAGAGGAGCACATTGTGAGCGGCACGTTCGGCAAGAACGTCGCGATGGTCGGCAACCGCATCGACATCCGCGTTCAAGACGAAAAACCGGGTCTCCGAGCGCCCGATTTGATGTCCAGGGCGGAGAAGAAAGAGTCGGCTATTTGCCACAAGATGGAGAACAGCGCGCGACATTTGCGCGGCAGTTGGTTGGCTTACTGGGAGCACGAGATCGGGCAGCACGACAAGGACGTCGAGTTTAATTTCAAACAGATCAAATTGCAGAATTTCGCGGGTCACACGGCCAACGTGCGCTCCATCTGCTGCTTGGATAACGAGATTTCATTCATCACCGGCAGCAAGGACAAAAGCGTCAAGTTGTGGTCGCTGCGCAGCCACGGCGACGGCTCGGCGCGCTCCAATTGCCAGTGGACGTATCCGTATCATAAGAAAGGCGTGTTCGCAGTCACCTTCCTCGAGTCGCTGCGGAGGGTCGTCTCGTGCGACGGCACGGTCCATGTGCGTACTGCGTTCATCAAACGATTATTAGAGGCCGGATAAATGTATAAATGCATATGAAAATATGTAAATGCATAAAGTTCTTTATTTGGACTAAAACCTGTTCAGAAAACTCTAAAATGCAAGGATTTGTTTTGAAAATTTCAGTAAAAAAAAGTTTTTTTGAATTTTTTTTTTTGTTGAAATTTTTGAAAATTAAAATTTTTTTATTTTTCCAAAAATTTTGAAATTTTTTGAAATCAATTTTTTAGAAATTTCTGGAAATGTCGTTAATTTGTAATTTTGCGCATTTTATATTCCGGCTTTTAATGATTATCAAAATGAATATTCAACACTGATGAAATGTTTTATCGTTGTTTCAGATTTGGGATCCGTTCATGGGCTCGTTCGTCAAGCAGATGGAGCCGGTGAGGAACAGCTGCGTGTCGGTGCTGACGTGTTTGCCGTCGCCGAGCTCGGTCCTAGTGACGGCTGCGAGCGATTCGAATCTTCGCTTCTTCGACGTTCGTTCGATGAAGTACATTCACGAATACAAAGTGAGCGCCGCTCCCGCAGGTGATATCGATAGAATAATGTTAAAATTTAATAGGAATTTGAAAATTGAATTAGTGTCATTTGTAGGGTTGATTCGTTGCGTGTCGGTCAGTCCCGACGGTCACTGGCTGTGCGTGGGTCATTCGTCCGGAGTGATATCCATTCTGGACGTGCGAACGGGACTCATTTCGGCTATTTGGAAGGGCCACGAAGGCGAGATATTGAAAGTACGGCCAAATGCGAAAGTTGGAATTTCTTTTTCTTATTTCTTTTTCACTTCTAGATAAGGGCGTTCAATAAAAACACGTTCGTCACGACGTCGCTCGACCAACACGTGTCCGTGTGGAACGCGGACGACGGGAAACTGCAGCATAACTTGCGGGGGCCCACGGAACCCGTGCACTGCTTCGATTTTTACAGAAACGAAATGATTTCGGCATCGACGGCCAACCGAATCGGAATTCACACTCCCATTGACAACCAAGTATAATAATTTTACAAAATTAATTTTTTTTTTTTTTATTTTTTTTTAAATTAAATCGTTTTAATTCGTACGTAGGCGTCATTTTCGAGCACGAGACTGCGACCCGATACTTTCCGCGGTATGATTTCGGCGCTCGTCATTCTTCCTCTCAATCGCCTTTTACTTTTGGGCGCCGATAACGGAAACATTTGTCTCTTATGTTAAAAATGGAATCTAGTCATTCTCTCTCTCTCTCTCTCTCTGAATGTCAGAATAAACCTATTCTCTAAAACCTGTTTGTAAAATAAAAAATTCATTTTTGGTTTAAAACTATGTCTACGAGTACCTGGATAAATGGTGGAAAAGAAAGGTGAGTTGGACGTAATCTTGATAAAATAAAATAAAAATCTGATCTACAATTCGTCCACGAAACTGAAAAATGAACTTTTTTCCATTGTACCGAAAGTATATATTGTGATATCTTATTTGAATCCTCTGATCGAGCCGAGTCGACAAATCATCGTTTCGTAGCCATAAAATGTGCGCAACAATAGAAAAAGCCAAATGTAAAGAATTTTTTCAAATGTTTTACCAGCGTTTTCGTTCGTTAACAATGGCACGCACATTTTTGGACTACGAAGCGATGATTTTTCGACCCGACTCGACTAGAGGATTAAAATAAGATACCACAATGTATACTTTCGGTACAATGCATAGGTTATTAACCTATGGGAGTTTCGAACACGAATTGTTAAATTAACGTTTGTTTATTCTGTTCAAAGTGCCGGAGAAGTTTTAATTATTTCCTTCCGTATTGTTTATTGCTGTTTTAAAATCTTTTTTAGTTTCCTATCTATTTCGAAGGTGTTTGAACTTAATTTTTTTTTTTTTTTTTATTTTTATTTTCCCCCCACCCCCGTTTATTTTAGGAAAGTGGAGCGCACGTTCCGACAGATGACGCGAGTCTCCAGGTGTTGTAAAATTAATAAAATAAATTTTAAATGTTTTTATTTTTCTTTCTTTTTTTCGTCTTAATGGTAAAAAATAAAAAAAAATAAAAAATAAAAAGAAAAAGGTGAAATTGGAACCGGTTTAGACGGAATGTTGTAAATATACGATTATATTTTTATATTTTTATTTTTACATTTGAATATTAATTTGTTTTACTATTTGGAGTCAATGAAGGAAACGGATACTCATTTTTTGTTCGACGTCCGTTCGCGCTAGAGCGTCGCAAAACTCATCGAACGAGATCATTTGATCGCCATCTTTATCAGCTTCGATGATGGTGCGCTCAGCGATGCTAATCAACTGTCGAAATGTAGAAATCCGAAACGTTAGTAATTATTATTGCGATATTTAACCGTTTCGTTTAGATTTACTTGATCTTCGGAAATATTAGCGCCCACCATCATGTGCAGCACTTGGAGAACTTCATCTCTCGAGATTCGACTGTTGTCGTCGAGATCGTACATTCTGAAAGCGACTAAAAACGAACAATAGAAGTTTTTGCTAAAACTTTGATAAAGATTAAGGAAATCGAGCTTTTATCAAAAAGCAACATTTTAGCTGAAATTTCCAATATTAGAAATTTTGCGATTTTTCGTACGAAGAAATTAAAATACGAAATTATAAAAAAAACGAAATTTTAACATGATTTCGTTTTAATTTTTCGTTTTATTAATTTCGTAACGAAATACAAAAAAAATTTCGTATATTATTTCATAAATACGACTTAATTTGCGCGTGCAAATGCACCGAATGAAATAACAACGATATTCGTAAAATTTCGACGCCATTTTCCCTCCGCTTCAGCAATTTTGGCAAATTTGTGGCCGTTTGATTATCTCGGGTTTGTTTATTAATCGGTCAAACGCCTTACACAAACCGCGAGCCAAATTCTTAGGCTTAATTCGTGATAAGGTGCTTGATTATGCTAGAAATTGCTGCCGCTGATTAAATGTCGTATATAATACGTTTCGTGACAAATTGCAACCTGTTATACGAAATTTAAAAAAACGAAATAATTAAAAATATTTCGTTTTTTTTTTAATTTCGTTATTTTTTGTACGAGAAATCGCAAAGTCTCTATTTTCTATTTTTTCATCAACATTTACATCGCAATTTCTCCTCTCTGCTGTTCATCTTGTTCTCACGATTCTTTTTGATGGGCCGAAAGCGGGCTAAAACGCGCATAAACTCGCGGAAATTCACCCGATCGTCAGAACTAGAAATTAAAAGTATTAAATTAATTCTTGACTTTGTGACATTTAATTTTTATTTTTTAATTTAATTTTTAATTACCTCTCCATAAAAAATGCGTGCACGATTCGGTCACCGAGCGGATTAATGGCCAATTCGGGAATTCGAAGAAAATCCTCGCGACTAGAAAAAAAAAAAAAAAAAAAAATACAAAATATAAATAAATAAATAAATAAATAAATAAATAAATGTTTATTTAATATTTTTTTAATCGATATTTACCCCAAAACACCATTATCGCCTTTGTCGAGACTGGTAAATCGACTATAAAGCCGTTCAATTTGACTCGGTGAAACTGAAATAACAATTATCCAATTAAAAACGAGGCCAAGGATTCGAGAAGGAAGTTGACAACTTCACACGACAGTCGACATGACACGACGCAATAATTAATGGAAATAAAATTCAAAATTGTCAGTTGTGTTGATGACTTATTACGCAACCAGTTCGCTCATCAATCACAAATCGGTAGAAATCGATACTCACAGCCAGTTTCTTCTTGGATTTGAGCTATTTCTTCTTCTTGCAATAACAACGACGACTTGTTGCCCATTTTTTTTTACACGAATATGAAATTTACGTTACTTATTTAGAAATTAGAATCCTTCATGGAAGAGAAAAGGAAAAGGAACGAGTTAATTGACGCGACTGGCGGTCAATTTTGTAAACCATGTTGTAAACTTCCATTACCTAGCCATCTGTCGGGCAGGTTCCAAAACGACTAAATGGCGATACGAATTTCAAGTTATTGGTAATGACTAAATGAGTTTTTTTAGCTGAAATGACATTTAATTTGATATTTTTGTTTTATTTTAGAATATCGACGATTTTTTAAGGTTTCACATTTTTGAAGTTTCGTTTCGAAATGAGTGTAATGTATGAAAAAAAAATGATGAAAAGTTCATTGTTTGTTTCGTCTTTTTTGCCCTTGAAAATAAAAAAAGAATAAAAAAAAAGAATTAGTTGATTAGAAAATAGTAGTTAGCGTTGGCGGTTCGCCTCGCGGTTCGCGGAATGTACAGTATTTTGATTTGTGCGGAGCGTGGGTCGATGGGCAGACTTAAAAGATGCGAATTACCATTCGTTTATTTTAGTCTTAAGCTGCGATAAGCATTTTCTTCAACTCGACATTACGTAAATTTATTGCCGCGATTAATATATTTATTTCATTTTAATTCTTTCTTTATTCCGAGTATATTTATCCAATTTTAATTTTCCAAAATGTTCACTTTAAGACATTAGATTAGATCTAGACGTTTATCGTCGCCAGAGAGTGCTCATTTTCGCCGCGCCAACTGTTGGTGGCGCGTGTTATTGAGGTGCGCTCGGGCCGTCGTCTGCCCGGTTATTTTTGGATTCCGTTTCATCCTCTCTCGGATTACGGTCGCCCGAAGACCGCGGGTTGCGAACGAAGAACGAAGAACGAAGAACGAAGCGGTGCGGTTCTTGTGGCGGTGAGTATCTAATTCCCATTCCAGATCGGTTCTTCGATGAAATTTGAAGGATTCGGTGAAATTTTATGAAATTTTGCGGGTTATTCAATTGGCACGAGTTCAGATGTTAAAATAAAACGAAACGAAACGAAGTGCGAGTGCGGATGCTTTTAGCTTTTAGCATCCATACCATCCAGACTACAACTGGTTTATTTTTATGAAGAAGATATTTAGTCGAGATGACATACTTTTTTTTTCTTTCCACTGTCTCCGCATTTCGTAGTCCAGTCACGAACTTGAAGCTCAAGGTTGTTTTTTTTTTTTTGTTTTATGCAAAAATTTAAAAAAAAAAAAA
>JH432211.1:193668-219197 GCA_000239455.1 Strigamia maritima
TTTTTGTACTAAAAAATGCAGTTTTAGGCGCATAAAACACAAAATGCATATTTTGGTGCAAAAATAATAAATTTTGCACCCGTTTTGCAGCAAGCAATTCATTTTGCACCTAAAAATTCATTATTTTGCTTCCAGATTTTGTTTGGATTTAAATTTAAATTCTTAAAAAATAAGAAATATTCTATGCCTGAACAAATGTTTAAAATAATGATTCGTTGCGTTTTCTTGGCACTCGCGATTTTCCAAGCCGGCACTGCAATCAAAGATTTAAATTTTTTTAAAAAAATAATATTTAATTTTTTATTATAATTTTTTTTAAAATCATTTTTAGGAATTTTTTCACGATTTAAATGTTTGGAAAGAACGATACGAATCGTTCCACGAATCGGGGAATTTTTTGCAAACCGCGTGTGTGGAAAGAATCTCTCAAGAAATCAGCAATAAAATGTTAAATATTGATCAGAGATGGGAATTACTGCTGATGAAAGTGCGTCACTTTACGCTACCTGTCTGGAATTTTTTATTTTTTAAAATTTAATTTTGGGTTTTCAGGTGCAGGACTACTTAGTGGCGGGCGAATTGATGAAGCACAAACACGAATATCGCACGGGAATGAGCAAATTGCAAGACTGGGTGTCGAAAGCGGAAAAAATATTGACCGATGCCAAATTATCTTGTTCGGTCGAAGTTTTGCAATCGCTTCTCGACCAATTACAAGTAATTTATGTTAATTTATGTTTTAATTTATTTTAATTTTTTTTTTTTTGAATTTGAATTTGAAAACAGCATTTGCAGCAACAGGGCGACGACATTCAAAATTTGTTTAAAAACGTGTCGAAGAAAGCGCAATGTCTCATCCAAGAAGTGTCTCGAGAAGAAGTTGATAAAATGATGACGGATTTGAAAAAAGTAAAAATTTGAAAATCCCTCAAAAAAATGTATTTTGATTTAATTTTGATTTAATTGTGAATAAATTACAGGTCAAAGAGGCAATCGTGAGGGTTCGTGCTACGATTCCCAGTCGAATATATCTATATCAACAATTATTAGCTCAACAAGAAGCGCTCGAAAAAGGATTCGCGGAGCTGAGTCGTTGGCTGGACGAAGGCGACGTGTTACTTGCCTCTCATTCGCTCACCGATTCGCCCGAACACATTCGCAAACAGCTCGACAAACACAGAGTCGGTTATTTCGATTGTTAAATTAAAAAATTATTATTTTTTTTTTTTTTTTTAGAATTTCTTTGCGAGAACATTATATTATCGATCGATGCTCGAAAGTAAAAATAAAATACACGAGAGCATCGTATCCAGTATGACCGGTGACGCGCACGCGATGGATACCGGAACTACATTATTGCAACTCACGCAACTAAATCGAAGATTTCAAGTAAAATCGAAAAAAAGGATTTTTTTTAAAAATTTTTTTGATTATTTTGTTGTTTTTAGACTCAAGTGTCTTTGTCGCGTCAGTGGGAGCAGCATTTGGAACAAGTGCTGCGCTCCTGGTTGGTGTTTACGGAAACTCAAAAGACATTGGACGAATGGCTGGCTGAAGCGACTCGTTTATTGGAAGAAAGAACGACAAGGAGTGAAAGTGTTATGCGTCAATACGAATCGTTTTTCAGTCAAAACACGCAACATTTGGTGCAGAATTTAAAAGATGCATCGAATGATTTGTTGGCTTGTCTTTCTACTTCGCAACATGCAAAAGTTGAAGATATTGTTGCTCATTATGAACGCAGATGGAAGGTGAGAATTGAAACAAGAGATGGTAAATTATTTATTTTTTTTTTTTTTTTGTTTTTTTTTGTTGTTTTTATTTTTTTAGGAAATTGTTGATAAAGTGCCTTTGCATTTATTGAAATTGGAATTCCGCCTTAACGAAACGACATTCCAACAACTCTTCAGGGAAATGGAGAAGGAACTCATATCTCAAGAAACAGAATTTAATCAAAACGAAAATGTGGAATATCTTGTGCGCAAACACGAAGTAAAGCGTTTTATAATTGACAAATCCAGTGGCGTAACACAAATTTATCAAAATTTATCAAAATTTGTCAAAGTTTATCATAACTAGTAAAAATTGGAAAAATATTAAAAAATTCAAAATTTGAGGTTACGCCATAGAAACGTATAATCCATTTTATTAATTATTTTTATTTTTTTAAAAAAATCTATTGAAGGAAACTTTTGAGAAAACTGAAAGTTTATCTCGACTCATCGAATGTGTAAATAAAATGAAGACAATCAGTGAATCTCACGTCGAGACGAGTGATAAAGCAGAAATGACGTCCAAAGTGCGTCACTTCCAACAGCAAATGAAAGACTTAGAAAGTCGTATTTGCGATTTACAAACTCAGCTGAGACAAATTCCGCAGCAGTGGACGGAATACCGACGGAAATTCGAAGCGCTCGAACGATGGATGGACGACGTGGAACAATCCGTCAACAAATTGTCGCAAGAAGCGCAAACTATGGAAGAATTCGAAGATTTACGAGTGAAATTTCAGGTAAGCAAACGAAATTTTTGGTTACTCGCCCATTTAATTCGTGCATTGCTCGTTTAATGCAACAGATAGGAAAAATCCGGGTAAAATTGCATTTTATTTATTTCTTCTCGAATAAAAAAATTTTTTTATTGTTTTTTTTTTAGAAAATCTGCGACGAAGTGGACAGTCGACGAGGGGAGATGAAGTGGTTGGTGCAGATGCTCGACAGCTTGATTCTGCGCGCGACGGACGAAGACGCGGTCGCCGAGCAGAGGAAATTGGAAGCGCTCATCGCTCGCTACAAATCGCTTCTGCCGAACATCGAAATTACCACTGTCCGAGTCGACACGATCACCAAATGTTTTATTTACAAAGAAGAAGTGGAGCAAGTGGTCACTTGGCTCAAAGAGAAGCAAAAAGTGTCCGCGCAAGACGAAAGACCGCATAGTCTAACCAAACTAGACCAACTCATTGCACAACAACAGGTTTACATCATTTTCAATCATTATTTACACATTTCAATTTGATTAAATTTTGATACAGAAAATTCTGCAACAACTCGAAGAACAACGCAGTAAAATAATCAGCACCGTGCAGCACGGAAGAGAATTGCAGAAGGAGTCGAGCGCTCCACAATTCGTCTCGAGTCACGTGGATAAATTAGAAAAGGAATGGAAAGAAATCTATACTCAAACCACTTCGAAACTCAAACTGCTTAGAGGCACGAAAGAAACGTGGCACGAATACGACGAACAGAAGAACGAATTGCAACGGTTACTCGAACAAGCCGACAGCGAATTGGTCAAACTGAGCGGTTCGCACGATTTCCCGACGTTGAGAAAAGAACTGAAAGCCAAACAGGTTGAATTCAATTAATTTAGTCAATTAATTTAATTTAATTTAATTGATTTTTAATTCAGGAATTGAGTTCGCAACTGCAGGAAACGAGCGGCGCGATGCTGCAGAAACTGCACAGCATGAAGAAGAGTTTGGCCGCCGTTCTCACCCCCGATCAACGTTCTTTGATGGAGCGGGAAGCGGCGTTCATTGAAGAAAGAATCACGACAATCATCACGACTGTTAAGACACGAATCATACAAATGGAAGATACCTTGACCAAATGGAACAACCTGAATGCCAAGATGGATGAATATAATCACTGGATAAATAGCAGCAACCAAACATTGGATGCGGCGATCAAGTCGGTCGCACCGGAGGAAAAAGCGAGCAAAATCCAAGTGAGTCAAAGAATCAAAGTTTCATAATTAAATTTTTATTCAAATTTTGTCACATTTTATTTAATTAAATCAAATTTTGTCACATTTTATTTAATTAAATCAAATTTTGTCACATTTTATTTAATTAAATCAAATTTTGTCACATTTTATTTAATTAAATCAAATTTTGTCACATTTTATTTAATTAAATCAAATTTTGTCACATTTTATTTAATTAAATCAAATTTTGTCCAATTTTTTAGATTTTGAAGGACGAAATTGATAAACGAACGGCGTTGCTGTATCGGCTGAAGAACGAAGCGCAGCATCTGATTACCAACGACCCAAATAGCGACCAGAGCAGAAATCTCCGCGCACAAATTGCCGATATGGAACGCGAAATGGAAATTTTGCAAGGCAGATTGGCGTCGGGCGTCAAAATGGCGTACGAAGAAGCTGAGCGATGGCGGCAGTATCAAACGGCGCGGCAGGAATTCGAGCCGTGGTTAGCCAAAGCCGAAGGCCGCGTTTGCAAGGGACATCCGAGACCGAAAAATCTTGCGGAGGCCAAACAACAGCTGCATCAAAGTCAAGTACGATAAAAAATAAAAATAATAATAATAATAATAATAAAAAATAATTTTTTTATGCTAATTTCGTGTTATCGTTGCAGCAATTTCAAAAGGATTGCGAAAGTCGCAAAGGACAATTGGCTAAAATGAATAGCGAAGTCGATCGAAACGATTCGAGTCAAATATCGGAATTGAACCTTATGGATGCTCGTTGGCAAAGCGTCGTGGAGTCAGCGACGCAGTGGGTGCTCGAGGAAACGACTCTAGTGTCGAATTGGATCGAAATTGAAGAAACGGTGACGGAAATGCAGAAGTGGTTACATCATTGGCTCAATAAATTCGACGAACAACCGGTTGAAGTCGATTCGCCCAACATCGACACGCTGATGCGCAAATTAGAGGAAACCAAGGTTAAATTAATTAATTAATTAATTAATTAATTATAAAATTTAATTTATGCATTAACATCTTTTTTTGTATCAATTTTTCATTTATCAGTCATTGAGAGAAGAGGCGTTGAAGAATCAGATAAAATTGATCGCTTTGACGCAAGTTTGCGAACGCATGTGTCTGCACGTCAGCGAAGAAGCCGGCGTCGAAATCAAATCGAACGTCACTCGAAGTAAACGCGAAGTCGCTCGGCTCCTGGAACGGATCACCGAGCGGCAACAAACGTTGTCCGAACTCGTCAATCGGCGACAAGAATTCAATAGTCGTTTGAGCCACGTGCGTGAAAATGTCGCTCGTTTGGAACGACAACTCAATTCGTTAAATAGAGTCGATGCCGATCGAGTCGAGGAGGCCGTGGGATCGTTGAAGGTCAATTAAAAACGAATCAAAAAGCGTTTTTAATCGATTTAACCCGTTTTTTTGCTTTTTTTTGTTCGTTTTCAGGACATTAAACAAGAAATAAGCGACTTGCAACCGAAATTCGATTCAATTTACGAGGAAATCAAAACGTTGAACCGTAAATGCAGCAGCGAAGAAATGAGCGAGTTGAACGAGGAGTTTTCTTCATTGACTGACAGGTTTCAATTACTGGAAGAAAAAGTCGATTTAAAAGAACTTTTGTTTCAACGCTGGTTGGAATTCGACAGCTGGTGCACCGACATCGTAGAACGCGTCCAACTACACGAGCAGAGGCTCGAATCGAAGCCCGCGCCGGATCAGTTGGAGCGCGTCGCTGCCGAAGTTGAGTCTCTGACTCTGTCGCCGCACACCACCGAGAAAATGGCGGCCGAAATCGAGGATTTGATGCGGCGCAGTCAGACGGTCATCGTCGAGCGGAACACGGGCGAATCGACTCATCCGAAGAGAAAACTCGCCGCAATTTGCATGTCTATATCGGCCGTTCAGACTTCAATCCAAAATAAACGACAACATTTGCAGAAAATGAACGCGCAGGAAGAAGCGTTTGCGGCTGCGCATTCGAAACTGCTGCAGTTTTTGACGAATTCGAAAAAACGAATCGACGAAGAAACGATGAACGAAACGAACGTCGACGAGCTGGAGCGGTTGCTTCTGGAGACCAAGCGCATCATGGACGAGATGAATGCGAAGCAAGCGGAACGCGACGAGTTGCACGAGAAAGGACGCGAGATTTTACGCATCAACGTCGCGCATTTTAACGCGACGCAAACGGCGCTCGCTCAAATCGACACCGTTTGGGATCAGTTGAGTCTCGCGCTCGTTGATCGACACACGCAGCTCCAGACGGCGCTCGCGTTGTGGAGGAATTGTCGAGATGTGAAGAAGGATATCGAGTCGACTCAACAACACGCGAAACGGATCGCGTGGCCGATGGAACGTGCGCCGAGCGATGTGTCGCAGGTGGATTTGTTGCTGAGTAAAGCGAAAGTAAATGTTTAATTTGAAGTTTTCATTATTTTGAATAATTTATTTATTTATTTATTTATTTATTTATTTATTTATTTATTTATTTATTTATTTATTAATTTTTTTTTTTTTTTTAGAATGTGAGCGTGGCGTATCAAAAACAAAAACCTCTCGTGGAACAATATCAGAAGAAAATGACGCAGTTGATTCAACAGTTGAGAGAAGTTCCGGGATTCGACGCTAAAGTGCTGGAAAACGAAATGGTTTTGACGTGTCAACAGTGGCAAGAAGCTCTGAACAAAGTTCTCGCGCATGTGCAGAATTTGGAGTCGCAGAAAGTGGTTTGGAGTCACATTGAGGAGGACAAAGGACGCGTTGAGACTTGGTTGGCTGGCACTTGCAATGTGCTGCAGGAAACCGGCGGAAAAGCCAAAGAAAATGTCGCTAAATATAAAGTGAGATTTAAATTTAAAAAGAAAAAATATTTTTAAATGATTTTTTTTAAATTATGTTTTTCTTTATTGATTAGACGGAGCTTCCGGTGTACGAAAAAATGCACTCTGCGTTGTTGTCGAAAATGGCGTCTTTGGAGAGTTTGAACGAAGGCAGCGACGTGTCGGTTTTGGACGCCATTCGCAGTGCGCTTAAATCGCAGTTTAGTCGCGTTGAAAAAGTCGCGTCCACTGTCGAGACGAATGCGGGACTGTTGTCGCAAGAGGAAGCGAATGTTTCGGCGGAATTGCAGGGTTGTCACGCTTGGTTGAATGCTACCAGAGAGCAAGTGGCGACGTTGGATAATTTGAGCGGAGACGAGGAGCAGCTGGTTCAGCAGCTTCAACAGATAAAAGTGCGCGGGTTTTTCCTCGACTTTTTTTAAATTTAAAATATTAAATTGTTTTTTTTTTTTTAGAAATTGGGGAAAATATTAGAACAACAACAACACACGATAATGCAAATTGAAATAAAAATCAGAAATTTGAAAGCGACTTTTGAGGGTTACGAATCGAACCATTTGGATAAAGAGCATGTTGCCATTCTAAAGAAGTATTTCAACAATATTTGATATTTATATATATATGACAATTTTTTTTTTTTTTTTAATTAGATGTGAACAACTCGAGGCTCAAATCGCAAAAACTCGCAACGGTTTACAAACGGCGCTCGAGAAGAAACTTCGAACTCGCATACAAGAATTGAGCAGATTTTTAGCCGCAACTCAAGAAAAGGTCGAATGGACAAATCCGCAATTTGCCACCGATATCAACAATATGAGAGCGAATCAACAATCGTTGAAGGTATTTTTTCGTAGCGAATTTTCATCGATTTTTTATTTTTATCCGGTTTTATAATTATTTTAAATTGCAGGAAATCGAAGAAAATCTCAAAACGGGCGAAGAAATGCAAGAAAATTTAAAAGACGCCATTGGTTTGGCGGAAGGAGAGCTCGATGACGAGAAATTGCGCGAGATTGAAAAAACTCAAGCTCGGTTGCTGCAGGAATGGGAAAAAGTGAAAATAAGCGTTGCAAAAACTAAACAAAAGCAAACCACCGTTTTGAACATTTGGCAAAAGCGCAACGAACTTCGAGACGGTTTGGCGCGCTGGCTGCAAGAAACTGAAACTAAAATCCGACCTTATCTATCCGCAACCATAGAAACACAAATGCGAGAAACAGCCGATCAATTACGAGTATTAAAGATAAAATTCATTAAACAAATGGTTTCGAATTAAAAATGGATTTTTTCTTCAGGGTTCGATCACGGAAATTGAAAACCAATCGGCGCAGTTTGCTCAACTTTTCGATCTGAGCAAAGAAATCAATTTGGCGTGTCCGGAAACGCGGGAAATGGCAAACGCTAGTCAGTTGGAATCGAACCGATTGGTGGTTCTTAGTTCGGCTAAGGTTTTTGATTTATTCAATTTGGAGAAAATATTTTATTTTAATTTTTTAATTTGATTGTAGAACCATTTGGAAAGGCTCCAGCAGTATTTGACGTATCGGGACAATTTTGATGCTGCAGTCGGGAAATTCCAAAGTTGGATGACCGCAGCTGAGGGCGAGTTGAGATCTCGATCAAACATATCACCGACTGGGGAAAAACCGCTCGTCGGTTTCAAAATAAAATTAAACAGACTCAAAGTAAATGTGTTTTCATTTAATTATTTTGTTTTGTTTTATTGATTTTTTTAAATTTTTTGTATTTATTTTTGAAGGAACTCGAGAACTCGAAAGAAGAGGGTCGCGAATTGTTGGGTTCGGTTTTCAAAAGTGGAGATAATTTGTTGGCTACAATTTCCATCGAAGGAAGAGAGAAAATTCGCTCCGAGTTGAAATCGTTGCGGAGTCAGTGGGAGAATTATTGGGACGAAATTAATGTTTTGGTGAAGAAAGTTGAAATTGCTATGATGCAGTGGGATTCTTTCGATGATAGGTTAATTTTATATCTATATATTTTTTTTTTTTTTAATTTATTTATTTATTTATTTTTATTTTTGTTTTAGTTGTCGTCACATGGAAAGTTGGTTGCAGGAAGTGGAGAATCGCATTGGAGAGACCGTTCAGTTAATGCCAACTTTGCACGATAAAAAATTAGCTCTACAAAATTATAAAGTACGTATTTCTGTTATCAAAACATGGGTTTTGTATTGTTTACATAAATTTTTACGTTTATTTTAGTTAATCGCGCAAGATATCAATTCGCATAAAATATTAGTCGAACGTCTCGAAGGAAAAGTCGAAGAATTTGAGGAATTAAATGTCACCGTCAACCAGATGCAGCTAAAACAGAAGGAATTATTTTCTACGGCGATGGTAAAACGATCAGAATTTGTTAAAAACATTTTTACGAATTTTTATTTTTTTGCAGGAGCGGATCACTTTGTGCGAGCAATACGTCGCGGAGCACGAATCGTATCAGCTGAACGTAGATAAATTTCGCGATTGGTTCAGCAATTTGCAAACGGATTGCTGCAACATCCAACAGCAGGACGCGTCATCTATCGAAACGCAGTCGGGCAGTTTCGAGGCCATTGCGAAACAACAGGAAAACGGCGCGCAGTTGTTGAGCGATTTGAAACAACAACTAGATCTCGTTGTGACGCACACGAGGCACGATGGACATCCCGCCCTCGTGCAAGAATTCGACAGTTTGAAAAACGAATGGGATTCGTTCAAAATCGAGCTCAAAGCTGCCAAAGAGAGATTTAGTTCGCTTCAACTCGAACGGGACCAGTGCGCAAACGCGATTGCAGCAGCGTTATCGTGGATCAATTCGCACGAAATACAAGTGAAAGAGATTTCGCTCAAACCCGATTTGGAATCCAAACGATTACAATTGGAAAAACTAAAAGTAATTGAAATTATTGTTGCACATTTTTGCAACTAAAAACTCATTTTTTGTTATTTTATAGCAACTATGCAAAGGTGTGGTAGAAAAACAAGTGGAAGTGTCTTCCATCGTGCAGCGGGCAAAGACCATGGAAGGCGATTCTCAATTGGTGCTGGAAGCTGCACAATTGAATTTACGTTACCAAACTTTGTGCAATATCGTTAAAGTATGGAGAAAGAAGTGAACACTTAAACAATATCGGAAAATGATTTTAATTTTTTTTTTTTTTTTTTTAGGATTTGGTTGCTAAATGGGAGGTTCACGTTGCCGATCATTCAACCTACGATGAATTATTTGGCACTTGTTTGGAAAAATTGGATTATTTCGAGGACCGGTTGTCGCAGTACGGACAATTGGCTGGCGATTTGAACGAACTGGATAAACGCAAAACCCAAATTGAAGTAATTTTCGAAAAATTTTTTTTAAATTTTATAAAAAATTTTTTTTTGAATGTTTTTCAGGAATTAGCCGAAGAACAAATCGATTTAAGTAGTCTTTTGGAGAAAGTAGTTGACTTGGGAGAGCAACTGTACCCATTCACTGCACCAGATGGTCGCGAACTTATTCGCCAGCAATCGAGGTAAAATCCTCACTACAGCTCCTAGTTTCATTTCTCGCTTTTTATATATTTTTTTTTTTTTTTGTCAGGACATTACGCGAGAAATGGGATCGATGTATCGAAATGCTAAATAAAAACTCGCGCTCACTGAATCAGTGCCTTAAAGAATTCGAGAATTTCACTGTAAGCCAAGAACAACTCACTCAATGGCTGAAAGAAATTGAAAAATCTTTAGAACAGCATACCGAACTCAAGGGCTCGTTACAGGAAAAACAGGCGCAACTTCAAAATCACAAGGTACCGTAAAATGAATACAACAACTCTTAATTTAATCATTTTAATTTGAATAGATTGTGCATCAAGAAATTTGCTCGCATCGTCAGTTGGTAGAGAAACTCTGCGACAGAGCGCGAAGTTTAGGAGAACAAACGGGCGACAAAAACTTACAAGTTTACATTCGCAGCATTAAGAAATTATACGACGTCATCACGGATAAATCAAAAGTATAAAAAAAAATACAAAAAAAAAGAAAGGATATAATATTTTTAATATTTTTGTTTTTGTAGCAATTACTCTCGAAATTGGAGCAATGTGTCACGGATCATCAACAGTTTTTGAATGAATGCAGAGAATTTCGAAATTGGATCGAAAAACACCAACAGCAACTGGAAACCGACACAACCGGAGATAAAAATAAAATTATCAAGAAACTCGAAGTTGTTCAAGTGAGAAAAGTGTTTTTCATTTCAATTTTTTAAATTTTGAATTTTATTTTTTTTAGTTGGTGATCGAAGCGAACATTAAAGCCGAAGCGTTCCAAGAACATTTATCGGCGATAGCTGCGAGAGTGAGCGCGGGATCTTCCGCTCAAGGAGTCGAAAACACGACGGAGGAATTGGAAAAATTGGAAGAGATGTGGGAATTGTGCTCGAATTCGGCGAAAGAATCGAGAAATGCACTCGAAGATGTCAAACAAAAGTGGATCGCATATGAAACGGAGTCGAATCAGTTGAACCAGTGGTGCGAGAAAATAGAGATGCATCTCAGAGATGTTCAGCTGCAGTCGATGTTTGCTGAGAAACAGCGCCAATTGGCGGCTCTGCAAGCGTTAAGAGAGAGAATCATCGCGCACGAAAAGGATATTAATTTGTTCAGTGATCGAGCGCACTCTCTGTTGCATTTAAGTCAAGTGGAATCGATTAAAGGACACGTGATCGCTCTGAACGCTCGGTTTCAAGCGCTTCTCACCAATAGCAAAGTAAATTTGTGATGAAAAATTGAAAATTGTTAAAATTCATTATTTTTGAATATTTATTTAGGATCAAATTTGTAAATGGCAGTCGATGGTCGACGACCACAAAACTTTTGAGCAGAAATTCACGGAAACGAGCGATTGGTTAACCGCATTAAATGCCGAACTCAATTTGCTCGATCAGATCGAAGATGTGGAAGAAAAAACGAAAAAGCTTCAAGTACCGAATTTTGACACGAACCCATCAAATTTATTAATCAATTTAAACGATTTTTTTTTGTTTTAGTTTTTAACGATGGAGCGAGAAAGAGGAACGGCCAAACTAAACCTCGTCATCAACCTGGGCGAACGATTGTACGCCGACACAGCATCGACGGGGCGAGAACAAATTCGCCACGAGTTGCGAGGATTGCGAGAATTATGGGAACAATTCAATTTCGGCGTTGAAAATTACCAAAAACAAATGGAAAGTGACAGTCAGCAACGGCTACAACACAACGAAGGACTACAACAAGTAGAAAATTGATAATTTTTCATTTTTTCAATTTGGATTTTGTTATTTTATTTTTTTAAAAATAGATTTTGAATTGGTTGGATGTCGTGGAAAAATCGTTGCACAGTGAGCAGCGGACATGGGGCACTTTTCAAGAAGCCAAAAACAAACTCGTGCGATATAAAGTAGAAACTGAATGTTCAATTATCTAACTTGGAATAATTAATTAATATTTTTTTTTTATTCTCAAGTCGCTTCAACAAGACGTGGCGGCACATAAGCGAATTGTCGACTCAATTTGCGAAAAAAGCCAAAACATAACGAATCCAGTGACGAAAGAGGGCACTATCAGCATGAAGAAGCGATACGATAATTTAGCCGCTACTATCACGGTATTATTCGATTTATTGGCAGTTTTTATCATTTTTAAAATGTTTTTTTATTTTTTTTTAAAATAGAACTTAGTGCGCAAACTGGACGTGACTATTGATAATTTGCACCGATTTTCCGAATTGCAACAAGGGCAAGCGGAATGGCAGAAAAACGTGTGGGATGAGCTGATTGTTTTTACGGATTATACCGACAACAAACAAGCGATGATGACTCGTTTAGAGAAGATGAAGGTAAATTAAAAGGTAAATTTCGAGGTAAATAATTATTTTAATGATTTTCATTAATTTAAAGGATTTGGATAATAAAATGTGCGAAGGAGAAGCCAACTTGAAGGCGATCGCTAAACAAGCCGAGCAGTTGTTCGTCGATTTGCCGCAGAGAAGCCGGGAAATATTGGAACGGGAGCAGCAAACTATGAGGTAATAAAATGCAAAGAAATATTTTTACTTTTTAATTTTAAAATAATGTTTTTTCTTTTAGATTGGATTTCGAGAAACTCAGTTCTACGATCAAAGGAAACATCGACAGTTTGGACGTTCGCATTCATCAATGGACTCAATATGAAGAACAAGTGGAGAAAATTTTGCGGTGGTTGACAGAAACCGAAACCGTTCTTAAAGAATTTTCTCCCAAAACCACTTTGGAGGAGAAAGAAGAACAAATGCAAAAATATCAGGTAAAAAATGATGCACATCGTTGGTTTTGGGTTTTGGGTCGTTTTATTTTTTATTTTATTTTTTGTTTTTATATTTTATTTATTGTTTTGATTTTTTTTTTTTTTGTATTTTCTTTTTGTTTTACGATTTGTTTAGGGTTTATTAGCGTTGGTAGAGGCAAAGAGTAGATCTCTTCAAGATTTCTATAACGCAGCTGAAATTCTGGAACAAGTAAGCGGCAAATGACGCGTTACTAGGAAACTAACAATTTAATTTTTCTCAATTTAATTCAATTCTGAGATTAATTGATTATTTGATTTTTTTTTTTTTTTAAGAATATTCAAGGAGATATTCTACAAGTGCAGAAAAAGACCGATTCGATGAGTGATTCATGCGCAGAATTGATGCAAGTGAGCTCCGAAACACGTCTGAAAGCCGGCACTCAACAAGTGACATCACGATACCAGTCGCTGCTCTTTACATCGAAGGTTGAGTATAAAAATAATACGATTAATTAATTTCCGGTAATTTATTTATTCATATTTATTAATTAATTTGCAGGAAGTTGTGAAAAAATGTGAGCAGCACGTCCATGATCACCAGAAATTTGCGGAGAAATACAACGATTGTTTTGTTTGGCTACGAAAAGCGCAGGAAAAATATCTGTCTTGCTCCGAAACATCTCTCACGGACAAATCTAGCGCCAACTCAAAACTGACCATAATAAAGGTTTTTTTTTAAAAAAAATCTTTTAAATTTTATTTGAATGCATTATAATGGTTAAAATCTTATTTCAGTCGTTGCTTAAGGAGCAGGTAGACGCGATGGGTCGATTGAGCATGGTGAACGAGTTGGGCGAAGGACTTTACACGTTTACTAGTCCAGAAGGACAGCAAATAATACGTCATCAATTGGAAGAATTGCATTCGGATTACGAGATGTTTTTCGATAATCTGAGTAACGCCGAGCACAAATTGCGAACTAGTTTATCCACTTGGTCCGGGTTTGAAGAAGAAATCGCGGCCATTAAGGACTGGATTCAACTGATGATGGCGCAATTGGGTGAACGAATCGAGTACCACAAAACTTTGGATGATAAAAAAACGCAATTACAAGCTTACAGAGTAAATTTCTTCAATTATAGAGTAAATTTAAATATAAAATGAAATATTTGTTGTGTTTTTAGGTCATACTTCACGATATCGTTGCGCATCAAAACGTGATCAGCGATTTAAAGCAAAAAACAAACGCTCTGCCGGATAAAGAAGACAATGTGGAAGAAAGACTTAATAAAATCTGGAATGTGCACCAAGAGCTACTTCAAAGAGCTCAATCTTTCGTCGAAACGTACGAACAATTGGTCGGGGTTCATCAGCAGTACGCGGAAGCGATTGAAGACATGAAGAAATGGCTGACTAGTAACCGAGCTACGGTTAACTCGTTGGGGGACACGAATCAGGATAGAACGACGCTTTTAAGCAATTTGGAAAGACTTAAGGTATCGAATTAAACCGAAAATTGACAATTTTATGCTAAAATTGATTTTTTTTTAAGGGTCTTTTGTCCAATTTTACCGACGAGGAACAAAATTTGACAAAAGTGAAAGATTTGAGCAGTAAAGTACTCGCCGGTTCGTCCGAAGAAGGGCAACAAACGATCGAGAAAGAGATATATGCGGTGCAACAAGTGAGAAAATTTAAATTTTTATTGAGTGTTTAGTGTTTATTATTTATTATTTATTATTTATTATTTATTATGTTGATGTTATTTCAGGAATGGCATTCGTTAATTGCAACGACTAAGAATTTGATCGCGAATCTGGAGAAATTAGTTGGAGCGTGGAATGATTATGAGAAAAGTCTGGAAGAAACGTCGAATTGGCTGAGAGAAATGGACAGCAATTTACACGGCGTTGATTTGAAAGCCACCGTGAAGGAAAAACAAGAGCAACTTAATTTCCTTAAAGTATTTGTATTTCTAGTTTGCCTAATGAATCGATTGAACCTAACGAGTAACTAAATGATCGCAGAATTTGCAAGGTGAAATCCGCGCCAAAGAATTGGAAATGGATAACGTTCTCGAAAAAGCGCATCAATTGTATACGACAAGTTTGCATCGAGGGAGCACCATATCCGAACTGGGAGTTCGCTACCAGCAAACAATTAGCAGAATGAAGGTTCCGATTAACGATTGTTGATTGATTTTTACATTTTTAATTAAATGAATGGATTTATTGTTGCAGGATTTGATCGTGAAATGGCAAGGTTACGTCACGAGTCACCAGGAATTCGAAAACGAATTGGAAAACTGCAAAACTTGGCTTTCGGAGATCGGAAAACGTTTAGCGGAGTGCAGCGATCTGAGTGCCACGTCGCACGAAGACCTGGAATCAAAATTGGCTTCGGTTCAGAATTTACTGCTCTACAAAGAAGAAGGTTTCCTCAAAGTGCAATCGTTGATCGAGCGCGCGCAAAACATCTTGGTCAACACCGCGACCGCCGGTCACGAAGCCATCAACGAGGCGGTCATGAAGGTGCAGCAAGAATGGAGCAATTTAGCGTCGAAAACGGCCGAAACTAAAGTGACGTTGGAGGATATTATTCACAAATGGGCCGGATTTTTAGAACATATTCAGCAATTATTGCGCGACGTCGATTACCTCGAAGCGGGGGTGAAAGAAGTGTCCGAATTCCAAGCGACCATCCCGGAAAAAAGAGCTCAGCTAGAGAGAATTAAAGTAAAGAAAAAATAATTAATTTTATTTTGTTTATAATATAATAATAATTTATTTTTTTTTATTTTTTATTTTTTATTTTTTTAGGGTTTGTCAGAAAAGGTGTCGCGCGAACGATTAGACGTCGAAGCTTTGAAAACGAAAGCCGACGAATTATCGGCGAGCGGCAAACAGGAGCACGCCGCGGCGCAGGCGCTGGACACGTTGGCTCGATTTACGGCCATTGATGAAAACTTGAAAGTTTTGTCGATGCAATGCGAACAGCACTACAAAGATCACTGCGATTATAAATCTGCCTGCGACGATTTTGTCACGTGGATTAATAATATTCAAGAGAGATTGCCTCTTGTTACGCAGTCGTTGACTAATCGCGTGGCTCTGGAGTCGGCGGTCGCCAGTCTGGAAGTAAAATACAACAGAAATGAACTTTATTTTATGAAAATTATAATTATATTTATGTTTTTTTTTTTTTTTTAAATAGCAATACGAAGGAAAACGCGTTCAGGGACAACTGAAATTGGATCAGATTTTTCAAATGGGGCAGAATGTTCTAACGACGACTTCTGCCGGGGGTCAGGAAGCGATTAAAGTGGAAATGAAATCACTGGAAAAAGAGTTTCACGATATTTTCCAGGAAATAACGCAGCAGAAAAAACAATTACGTAAATTAAACAAAAATTTGAATTAAAATTTAAAATTTAAAATTTAAAATTTAAAATTTAAAATTTAAAATTTAAAATTTAAAATTTAAAAAATAAAAAATTGAAAATATTTGTAATTGTAGGACGCACGTTGGATCAATGGCACACGTACAAAGACGAGTACGATCGGATTTCGGAGTGGCTGCAGAGCGTCGAGAAAGAATTGAAAGATCACAAAATGTGTTTACGAAGCTCTCTCGATGAAAAGAAGGCGTCGCTCGATCGATGCACGGTGAGAACTTTTTTGGAAAAAAATAAAAATGATGCGATTATATATATATAAACATATGTATGTATATATAAACATTTGCAGATTTTGCTTAACGAACTGATGAAAGAAGAAAAAACGATGGATAACTTGAATACAATGGCGCAGGCGTTGCTCACGTCGCATTTGGATGCGTACGTGAACAATCAGCAGCGACTTATCAATTCCCGATACCAAGTTCTCGTCAATTTGGCCAAAGTGAGTTTTATTCTTCAAAATAAGTGATTTTGTTGATAAATTTGACTTTATTGTGTAGGACGTTTTGAAAAAAGTGGAACAAAACTTCGAGTGCCATCGAAATTACAAAGAAAACAGCTCGAAAACGCGAAGCTGGATCGAAAACGCGCGCGAAGTGGTGAAAAGTTGCAGCGATACAAGCGGGACCAGAGACTCGATGCAATCCCAACTAACCCGAATCCAAGATTTACTCGCCAAACAAGACGAGGGACAAATGCTGACCAACAACACGGTCAGCTGGGGCGAAAAAACGATCCGAAGCAGCCGAAGCGACAGCCGCGACGCCATGAAAAACGAGATTCAGACCACGAAAACCGACTGGGATCGGCTGGTGAAGAAAATGTCGAACGCCAAGGTCACTTTGGAGACTTCTTTACTACAATGGACCGACTACAGCTCGAGCTACAAACATCTGAACGAGTGGCTGGCGGAGCGGGAACGCAAGTTACAGGAAGTGATCGACGGCAAAGCGCAGGAAGTGGACAAAGGGTTCAGCGAACGAAAGATCGCTTTGCGAAAAACCAACAGTTTGGTGCAGGACATCGTCTCGTTCGAACCCATGATCGAATCGGTCAACTACAAGGCCGAGGAGTTGATGCAGAAGAATCCCACGAGTCAAGTGATGACGGACGCGACCGAGATCGCGACCAAGTACCAGGATTTGACCAAACACGCGCGACAAGTGCTCGAGCAGCAGAAACATGTGGTGGAAATGCACCAGGCGTTCGTCGACGCCTGCAACGACTTCAATCAGTGGATGCGCTTGGCGCGGGAGTCGCTCAACAAGTGTCTCGAAGCCGTCGGCGACAAGGACACGCTGCTCGCCAAGAACAACCATCTCAAGCTGCTGTTGCTCGAGGAGGCCAAAGGGAGCGGGAAACTCGCAGCCGCTGTCGCTTTGGGTCGAAGCGCGCTCGAGTTGTGTCAGCAACAGGAGCAGGACGTCATCAACGAAGAAATTCAGTCGTTGCAGGACGAGTTTGCGCGATACGAGTGAGAGAGAATAATAATTTAATTTTTAATTTTTAATTTTTAATTTTTAATTTTTAATTTTTAATTTTTAATTTCATGTTTTGTTTGGTTTAGGACTACTCTCGGCGACGCGCGAACCACTCTGGAATGCGCGCTGGTCAAGTGGTCCGAATACGAGGAGTTGTATAAGCACTGCTACGATTGGCTGATTAAAAAGGAGGGCGAAGTGCAGAATTATATGAAGCTGCAGACGGATTTGGAAGGCAAACGAACGCAGCTTGAAGTATTCCAGGTCCGATATTAGCGATTGATTGAATTGATTTTTGTGTAATTTATTCATTTATTCATTTATTCATTTTTTCGTTTCTTTTTTTAGGCGCTGTTGCAGACTATTTTTGATTGGCAAGGCGAACTCGACAAGCTGAACGCCAAAGCGCACATTTTATTGGAAACTTGTTCGGATTCGAGGATTTCCAACGCCATCACTCAAATTACGAGTAAATACAACGCGCTTTTGTCGTTGGCGAAGGAAGTGATGCGGCGATTGGAGCAATATTTCCAGGAACATCAACAACAGCAGTGCATTTTCACCGAATGCGTCGAATGGATCGACAAAACGAGAGAGCGTCTCGAAGAGTGCACCAAGCTGACCGACAACGCGGATGACCTGAATAACAAACTGCAAACGCTTAAAAACCTGAAAAGCGCCATGGAACAAGGCCAACATAAACTCAGATACGTCTTGGAACTCAAAGAAAAAGTGATTCTAAACACGGACGCGGCCGGCGCGGCGAAAATTCAAGAGAATTCCATCAACCTGCAACAAGAATTCGAGAAATTGATGGCCGACATCGCGAAAGCGAGGCAGTTGTTAGTCAACAAAATATCGCGAGTGGAAGATTTCCGTAAAACGCTTCGATTATTCAGCACGTGGCTCGCGGAGACTGAGGAAAAGATGAAAAACGAGTCGAAAGAGTCGTCGGATTTGTGGAGCGAGTGGAAGATGATGCTGGAACGCTTCGGCGCGATGGAGCGTGACGTTGCCGCGCATCAGGAAGCCGCCGATCGACTTCGGGACAAGCGGGACAAGGATGACGAGGAAATTGGCGACTTATTAGCGCGTTACGACAAGATCGTGGTCGAAGTGAAGGAGAAAGTGGAGGAATTGCAACGCAGGGTCAAAGAAATGGACGAATTCAACGCGGCCAAACAGGAAGCGAACGAGTGGATCGGCAAAAGTCAAATTCAAGTTCAGGAAGATTGTTCGGGCGAAAGTAAATTAGCGATTGAAAACAAATGTAAAAAGCACGAGGATATCATGGATAAGGAGGACGAAGGACGGCGATTGGTCGAGAAGATGAGCAGTTTGGCTCGGGTGTTGATGACGGAAATGGGCGATGAAGGACGCGTCAAGGTGCAGAATGATATCGAACAAATCGAGGATGAGTGGGAACACTTGAAACACACGTGCAGAGCGGTCAAACAGAATTTGGAACATTGTTTGAATTGCTGGACGGAGTTCGAATCGACTTATAATCAGCAAACGGAGTGGATCGACCAAATGAAACGCCGCGTGGATAACGAGTCGGCGAGTAAAGTGCAGAACGATTTGGATAAATTCAAGGTACCAGAAATTGAATTTTTCGTTTCCGTTTTTGGTTTAATTTTTTTTTTTTTTCGTTAGTCGTTTTTAGACGAAGCCGAGGGCCAGAAAGAGGAAATGTCGAAACTGAGCGAAATCGGTGAAATGTTGGCCGAATTGAGCTCGAGTAGCTCCGTCCGCGATCAGACCGTGCAGTTGCTCTCATCGTATTCTAATCTGATGTCGTATCTTCAGTCGTGGTTGAATAAAGTGGAGAAATCTGTCGGTGATTACAATAATTATTTGCGCGCCAAGGAAGAATTCAACGCTTGGATGCAACAATGTGTCGACAAGTTAACTAGTAATTCGGACGTGGTCGGAAGCGAAGGAATTTTGAAAACTCGTTTAGAAAATCTCAAGGTTGGTTTTTTTAAATATTTCAAAAAATTTCAAAAAATTTCAAAAAATTTCAAAAAATTTCAAAAAATTTCAAAAAATTTCAAAAAATTTCAAAAAATTTCAAAAAATTTCAAAAAATTAAAAATTTCTTTTTTAGGACGTTTCGTGTCGAATTTCGGAGAGCCAACAAATGTTGCACACGGTTTCCGAGGCGGGTGCGCGCGCTCTTAATACAATTCCAGTGGCCGAACAGGAAGAACTGCGGAAAGAAATCACCGGACTTCATCGTGGTTGGGACGCGTTTGCGTTGCAATTGAGCCAATCCGTGAGTCGGCTGCAAGCTGCTCTCGCTCGACTCGGGGATTTCAATGAGGATCGATCCAAGATCGAGCAGTGGTTGAAAGATATTGAAACCCGATTGTCGAAACCGCCGTGTTTGTTGGGCAATGCGATTGAAATGAAAACGCAAATTGAAAGATACAAAGTAAAATCGATTTATTAATTAGAATTAGAAAAAGTAGCATAAATATAAATATTAATATTTTCATTATTATTATTAAAGCACATGTTATCGGAAATTGAAGCGAAGGAAAAAGATGTGGTAAACGTGCAGAATGAAGCTCAAGAACTGCAAACGAAGACGGGAGATGAAAATTTTGTTGTTGCGGCGAAAATTTTACATAAACGACATCAACTTGTTTCGGAAAAATGCAACGTGAGATGATTTTTGCTTTTTTTAATTTTTTTTTTTTTTTAAAAAAAATTAATTTTTTAGGACATCATTTCTCATCTTGCAAATGATTTGCAAGAATTCCAAGACTACCACAACGGATTACAGGAAACGGAAAAGTGGATGCTGCACACTTCGTTCCAACTGATGGCAAATAATTCGCTCTACGTTAATTCATTAGCTCAAACTCAGGAATTAATCTCTCAACACGAAGTAAACAAATTTCGAGATTTAATGCATTTTATAAGTTAATGAATTTCCACGTTAGGTTATGCTAGCGGAAGTACGTTGCTACCAATCGACGATCGACGACTTGCGAGCCAAAGGTAATGGACTGATCGATCGCTACCAAGATGTGGCTAACAACGTGTGCACCGAAATTCAACAACAACTGACCAACGTTCAAGAAAGTTACGACGCTCTTCTGAAAACTGCTAATCAAATATTGGTACTTATTCATTTTCATCGATAATTAATTTAAAAAATTAATTTTTCTTTTTTTTTCTTCTCTAGAAACGGCTTCAGGACTCGTGTCAAAAGTTTCGCGAATACGAGGACACGTTGGATATGATTAACAATAATCTCAACTCGATCGAAGCGGATTTTGCCAAAGTGACTCATCTCAGCTTAGAAGAAGCGAGGAATCATCAAAATTCCATTCGAGTAATGTTGTATTTTTTTTTTTTAAATTTATTATCTCATTCTATTCTATGTAATAAATTTAAAATTTATTTGATCTAGAATGTGTGCAATAAACTGAATGTGGAGAAACAGCGGCTGCAAGTCGCGATCCAGTGCTGCGAAGACGCGACGGCGTCGCTGAGCCGGCCGAGCAGTCCCGAAGGCGCTATTCCGGCATTGATATCTGAGAAAGAGACATCGGTTCGGCTGCGACTGGAAGATATGATCGATCAAGTAATTATTGAATTTAATTATTTTTAATTGTGATTTTGATTTTTTTTTCCTTCTTTTTTTTTTTCAGGCTGATAACGCGCAGACTAACATCAGTCGGATCGTAAATGAATGGGAAGAATTGGAAAGATGTCGAGAAGAATTGAGCAAATGGATTTCCGAACAAGACGCGGCTCTCGTCGTTCATAAAGCTAAACCGTCCAGGCTTCGAAATGAAGTTGCGCAGAGTGAAATTAATGAAATTCAAGTACGCAACCGGGGAAATAGAAATTCTTGATTTCAAAATTCAAGCTCGGACTGGCCGCAAAATATCGTTTTTCTTTCGATATATACAGCATTTGTTTAATTTCCCTTTTTGTAACCAGTCCGGACGTGACCAATGACCTTAATTAATGATTTTTGTTACGTAATAGTACTTAAAAAGTCAACTGGAAGAAAAGAGACAAGCGCAAGAAGATATCGAACAAAGACAGCAACAGTTGGCGCCTGATTACGACGATTCGTCGCTACAGGAGCGACTCGATCAACTCGAAAGCCAAGTAAAAAATAAAAAAAAATATAAATAATAAATAAATATGCAAGTATTAAATATTTCTTTTTTCTTTTTTTTTTGCTGTTAAGGTTACTACTTTATTGAATTTGAGATTAAAAACAGAAATCGACATCGACGAATATCGGCAACTGATTTCGAATCACAACATTTGGTGCGAACAAACGGCTAAACAGCTAGAAATCGTCGATCGAGGAACTGGATTAGACAGCGTGCGCAAGGCGGAGTCTCTCAAGGTTTGTTTTATCGTTATAAAAGACCGAATTAACAAAAAAATTGTATTTTTAGGAGTTGCTCGAAGATATCGATAATCAGAAAAGCGTTCTGGAGGAATTGAAGAATAAAGCAAACGATATTTTACCCGAATTGGGCGGCATGGACGCTCAGCAAGTGGAAGAGCAAATCAAGTAGTTTTAATTTAAGCGAGATTAAACAAAATTGGAATTAATTATGTTAATTTAATTTTTTGTTTTTTTTCTTTTTTCTCTTAGGAATGCCGAGAAAAAATGTTTCGAATTGGAGAAACGAGTAAAACGCAAAATACAAGTGATAGAATTGATCCGCGAAGCCGCCGACAACATCAGCAAAGACATTTTCACTACTCAAGAGTGGATTAACGAAACCATGAAATCGTTGCGAGAAAACGAGGGCGTGGCATTCCGCGCAACCGACGCCGAATCGCGAATTCAGGACGTGAATGTCAGTATTAAATGACTTGGAAATATTTATTTTCTTGTAATTAACGACTTTCAAATGATTTCCGCAGTCGATTAAGCGCGATGTTGAAAACAAGCAGTTGGTTATCGAGACGATATCGAGGCAAATCGATGCGATGGGGACGGATTTGGACGGTTACGAGAAGGATCATCTGTTTCACGCGTTGGATACGCTCAAAGAAAAAGCCACGAAACTGCAAACTCTTCTTAAGGAAAAATTAGATGAGTTGGCTGAAGCGCTCGGACGGAGACAGCAATTCGAGAGAAATCTATCCTCCGCGCTGCAGTGGCTGCAAGAAAAACAGTTTGCCAGCAGCAGCGAAGAAAAGGCGTTTCTTCAATCCACTACTTTCGAACGCATATTTGACACTTATAAAGTGAGGAGAAATAAATTAGCACGTTAATTTTTTTAAGTACCGTACTCAGTACGACTCATTCGATTTGCAGAGATACGAAAACGAAGTGGAGCGATTCGAATTCACCAAAATCGAACCACTGAGACAAGACGCGGATTGTTTGCGACAAGAATTGCCCGGCAAAGAGCAACCGGAGTTCGAGTCCGCGATGAACGGTAGACGAAAATCAATTGGAAAAATGAATTTGTAAATTTTCAAACCGAATTAATTAATTTATTATAATTTATTT
The DNA here is from genome assembly GCA_000239455.1 of Strigamia maritima. Lineage (NCBI taxonomy): Eukaryota > Metazoa > Arthropoda > Chilopoda > Geophilomorpha > Linotaeniidae > Strigamia > Strigamia maritima. The sequence continues at coordinate 216,973 of JH432211.1, forward strand.
AGATCTGGAGACGACGCTGCTTAACGTTAAAACGAGCTTGCAAGAGCGTCTCGCGAAATTAAGCGACGGTTTAGCCAAGCGGGTCAAATACGAAGCGCTTTTTGCAAAATGCAAGCAGTGGACGTCGCAAGCGGAAGTGTCGCTCAGTTCCGAAGTTCGTCCGACATCCGCCGTGAACATCATCGAAGAGCAACTCGCCAAATACAGAGCGCTGTTGGAGGAGGCCGACGTCGTGGATGAAGAAATGTCGCAGTTGGATCGACTGACCGACGACATCAAATCCGAAGTGACGGAATCGAACCAATTCGCGTTGCAGGGCCAGACGGATAACTTGAGGGACAAATTTCACAGTGTCAAGAATCTCGTGCGGGAAAAAGTGAAGGCGCTCGAGTTGATGGTCGATTCGCGCCAACAACAGGATAAAGAACTGGACGATTGTTTGGCACGATTGTCGCAACTGCAGATGCAGTTGAAGAATCTCAATCGGCCGCTGAGTCACAGCGTGAAAGATGCGCACGATGCTTTGGAAGCGTGTCAGGTTAGTTAAAAATTGAATAAAACGAAAAAATACAAACGGAAATGGCGTTTTTTTCGCAATAAGTTTACTTTTCCGTTTATAAATGTCATTTTTGAGGCTAAAAAGGTCTTTTGAAACACTTAAGTGTTTGTAATCGATTTTTTTAGACCAAATTATCAAATAATTTGCATAATTAATGTATTTAATTTTTTTTTTTTTTAGGTTTGTTGGAAAAGAGGCGAATAGTTTACAGGAGCGAGTGGACGGGTTGCAGAAACAAAGTTCGTTGCAAACATCCGAACTGCAGTCGTTGAACAATCAATTGACGGATTTGATTCACCAAGTGGAAATACAAATAGGAAAATTCAAACATTCGGTCATTTTACGCCAACAATTCCACGCGTTAATTGCGGACATCGATGGCGCCATCGAAGAAAATGGTCGAGTCGTGCAATCGATTGAGGATAGCGACGATTCGGTGGCGGACAAAATTCGACGATATCACGAATTGATCGGGAAATTAAACGACTGCGAAGCGAATTTGGTGACGGCTTCGGACAAGGGGCAACAGATCGGAGCCGAGGGGTCCGCTCTCGATCACAATTTCATCATGGAGCGACTTCAGGGACTCAAAATGGATCTGAACGAATTGAAAAGGACCGTGGAGAAGAATAAATCCGAGCACGAAGGTCTCGCCGCTGTGTTTAATAGAATGCGCATGGAATTGGAAGACATTTTGGATAAATTGCACGCGTGCGAAGCGAGCGTCAAGTGCCAGCCGTTGCTCACTCTCGACACCAGCAGCGTCAACGAGGAATTGAAAAAACACAAGTACCGAATTAATCATTTATTCACGATTCAAAAGGATTTATTTTTTTTTTTTTTATTTTTTAGAATTTGTCGCAGGAAATGGAGAATTTGTTGGCAAAGTTGCGCTCCGTGGAAGATAAATTGTCGAGCGATTATGATTCGGACGTTTTGCCGGTCACCGTGCACGAGCAGTCGAGTCGGGCTAAAGCGTTGGCGCAGACGTTACCGACGGCGCTGCGGGAGCAGGAGAAGTATCTGAATGCGGCGCTCGAGTCGAGGAACGAATACCACAATTGTCAGGAAAGACTCGCCGCTTGGATCGAACTGGCTAAAGTCAAGTTGCAGACGACGCACGACGGAATCGATTACGAAAATATCAATAACGATTTGAAGGAGCATAAAGTAAAGAAACAAAATTAAAATTTTCATTTTCTTATGTCGATCGATAATTGCTGGGTGGTATAGATGAACTTTTCCTGTGTAAAAATGGAACTCGTTTAACCTTCGTTTAAAAATGTGCAAAGAATGCGCAAAATAATGTGCACAATTGGGCAAAATTGTGCAAAAAATGTGCAAAAAATGTGAAAATAATGTGCACAATCGTGCAAAATTGGGGGAAAATGTGCCAAAAAAGAGCAAAATTGTGCAAAAAAGAGGCCAAAATTATGCAAAAAAAAGTGCACAATTGGGGAAAATTGTGCAGAAATGTGCATAAAAGGGGCAAAATTGGGGCAAAAATGTGCAGAATTGGGACAATGTGCAGAATTTGGACAATAATGTGCATAATTGGGACAATAATGTGCATAATTGGGACAATAATGTGCATAATTGGGACAATAATGTGCATAATTGGGACAATAATGTGCATAATTGGGACAATAATGTGCATAATTGGGAC
>JH432211.1:219217-258960 GCA_000239455.1 Strigamia maritima
CTAATTGTAGTCGGGGAGAAATTTTTCGCGGGTTCCGTAAATATTTAATTTTAAATCTCATTTTGAAGGAATTTTTCCGAGAGGGACCGCAACAATTGAAACATTTTAGAAGGAGTTGGGGCCGTCGCTCACGTGATCATGTCGACATTGACTCGCGAGGAAAAAGGATTCCTACAAACCAGCCTCGAATTGTTGGAAAAGGTTTGGAAAAAATCTTTTNTTTCCCCCCCCCCCCCCACTTTTATCAATCGTAGAAATCAAAAATTCCCGTTCTCTTTCTCTCAACAGCAACTCGAAGAAGTGTTGTCGCAAGCGGCGAACGAAGAAGAAAAAATGGAAACAAACGCGAAATCGTGGCAACAACTCATCCGCAAAGTGAACGAAATGCGAGAAAAACTCAACGCGTACGACTCGCGCGACAAACACATCAACTCCATCGAAGACGTCGAAGAAAACCTGAAACTGGCCAAACAACACGCGGAAAACGTGCACAAATACCACGAATCGATCGAAAACCTGAAATCGCAAGTTCGCGGCATCGAAACGACCGCCGACTTCCAGAGTCGGACACTCATCAACAAACACGTGGAATCGATTAACCAAAAATGGCGCGATATTTGTCACAAAACCGACGTGAGAACGACCGGACTCGACGACCTGCTCGTCAAATGGCGCAAATTCGAATCGGTGGCGCGCGAAATCGACGCGGTCATCACGTCGTGCGAAGAACGCGTCAAATCGCAATCGCAACAAACCGTCAACGGCAAATCGCAACTCATCGATTTGGAAGGAGAAATGAAAAAAATAGAAAACGACGTCAACTCGCTGCAGAACAACTTATCCGCCCTTCATTTGTCCTCGTCGAGCGTCCTCGTCTTGTCGAACTTGCTGTCGGACGTGGCGCAGAAACGGATCAAAGATCGCGTCAACCAACTGACGCACAGATACAGCGAGTGAGCGAAATCTTATTCTTTTTTTCTTCTTTTCTTTTCTTTTTCTTTGTAAATGTCAAAGGACGGCGGATGCTCGCCCACGAACATCCTTGAATTTGATCGTCTAACTTCGGCCGAGTCGATTTTTGTCGCGGGGGTGCGCTGTGGCGCGAAAGCGAGAGCGAGGATTGTTGGCACGTGTGTTATTAGTGGTAAAACCGCTCCCAAGTTAGAAACGGCGTGTCATCGTCAACATTTTTAGCGAGCGACTCATAAGTCAAGTTCGAAACGATGCCAGGATGGGAAAATCTCTTTAAATAGTTTCGAAAGGTCAATTTTAGCATCTCGATTCTCATTCTGCGTTTGTTTCTTATTCTCGTAGGTTGTGCGAGACGATTCGGCAGAAAATCGCTCGGATTCAAGACGAAGTAGCCAACATTTCGAATCTCGAATCGCAGATTTTGACGCTAACTAACGCTTTGCGCACCACCGAAATTGATTTAACCGCTATGGATCTCTACGATCCCGATCAGGAGACGGTTCAACGAACCCTTCAGGTTTGAAAAAAAAAAAAATTAATTTAAAAAATAATTAATTAATTTTTTTTTTTAAAAAAAAAAAAATTTAAATTTTTATTTCAGCAAATGAAGGAACATGTGTTGGATTTGGCGCAGCAAGCGAGATCGTTGGGCGAAGCGACTCGTAGTCGGTACGGTTCCGTCGGGCAGAGTGTACCGAGCGAGATGAGCGCGGCTCTCTCGAGTTTGGAAGTGAGTGCGGAGAGCGTGTCGGCTCTCGCGCACGATAAAACGCAGGAATTTAAACGCGCCAGAACCACAAGATACGATTACATGACCGACGTCGAGTTCGTACAGACCTGGCTGCAACAAGCCGAGGTGGCGCTCAACGATAAATCGTTTATGCTCGAAACCCTCGTGCAAATTGTGGAGGTAATAAAAGGATCAATAAAATGATAATAAATTAATAAAATATAAAAAAAAAAATATTTTTTATTATTTTTTTTAGAAATTAAACGGTCAAGTGGATTCTGTCGTCGACCGGCTCGCGCGGCTCAACGCGAATGGTCAGATTTTATGCGAACGGACACAAAATTCGGGCGATCGGGAATTGGTGCGAAATACTCTGACTGTTCTTAACGATCAAATGGGGCGTGTTCGGGCTCTGCTCGAGGATCGGAGGGCGCAAGTGAGTAGAGAAGAAAAAAAAATTGTTTTCGAAACGGTGATTTACCTCGTTCTATTTTTAGGTGAACGAAGCGCAAGAAGCGTGGCACAAATTCAACGATTTATTAGGCAATGTGGACACGTGGGTCGAAAAAACGCGCGTTTTTTTGTCGGTTGATCTCGTTTTCGTCACTTTGAACGACACGAAACGCAATTTAACGGATTATCAAGTGAATTTCGAAGTTTATTTCTATTGGAATAATAATTGGAAAGAAATTGAAAAATTATTTTTAATTTTCCAACAGATGGCGCTCAAGGGATTTAGTCAGGTGCAGAAAAACGTTTCGGATATGGCGCGGGAATTGAGCAAAATCGAACGCGTGTGCAATGCCGGGCCGATGGTTGACCAGTTGAACGCGAGGGAAGCGGATAAATCGAATTTGGAGAAGCGGATGCAGGAACAGGTGGCGATGCTGCAAGAAATGACCGAGGAGTGGGAACAATGCGAGAAAAAAGTGCAAGAAGTCGCCGCTTGGTTGGATAAAGCGAAAAACGATGTCAAGTCGTTACCGAACAAGAAGAAAACACTGAAACAACAACTCGAATTTCGAGAAGTAAAGAAAGGAATGAAATTAATGAAATTAATGAAATTAAAAAAAAATTTTTTTTTATTTTTTTAGAAACTTTTAGCGGATTTAACGATTCAAAGAGCCAAACTAATGATGTCGATGGAAAAACTCCTCGTGCATCTGAGAAACACGTCGACCAGCGACAACGAAATGGTTTTAAAGAGCGAAACTCTTCATCGGCAATTGGAATCCTTGCAGACGACGGTCAGTGAGGAGAACCGAACGCTAGAAACTAGCGTTTCGCAAATCGATCAATACCAACAGGTAATTTTCGGATTTTCGGATTTTCGGATTGGATGGTTCACATCCAATTGAATGTTTGTTCACATTCGATTGAAACATTTAAAAAAAGCTACGCAGATTTTGTTCAAAATGGCGGTCGCTTTTCATTAGATCGACGATTCAAATTCTAAGCTAAATATCTTCTAAATTCGAAGCAAACATCACTTGTTTTTTTTTTTATATTCTCGCGAGATGTGACCGTAATCATGAAATTCACGAAGAAATCGCGGTGAAAGTAGGTAAAATTTGTAAAAATTGACAATTATTTATTTGAACGGAGACTATCGTTCGTCTTGGCCAAAGTGAATTTTCGTTCAGTAAGGATTCGTCAATTTTTACAAATTTGAACCATATTTGCTGCGAATTGTCAATGTGAACTAGCCTTTAAGGACTAAGTTTTCGATGGATTAACCATTGTCTATTGTCTATTGCAGCAAGTTTTACGACTGAAAAGTCAAGTGACGCAAGCCGAACATCAACTGCGCGTCGTGTCGAGCCCCACGTTTAGTCCTCGCGACAGGAAAAAACAAATGGCCGAACAAACGGTGAGTCTTAGCCGTAGTAAAAAAGTTGGCGACTTTTCGAAATTTGTAAATTTGTAAAAAAAAAAAAAAAAAAAAAAAAAAAATTGACGATTTGGGTCGTGGAAAATGAAGTTTTTGATTTCCTTTTCATTTGAGTCAATGTTTTTATGTGTGACATCGAACGCAGGCCTGTCGTCAGAAAATCAAACAAATTGAGGAAAAGGTGACGGCCGTTAGCGAACGGATCAGAGTGGTCAGCCAACGTGGGACTCCCGACCCCGACCCCGACCCCGACGGCTCGTCATTTTCATCCTAGTTTAGTTTCATCGTGTTTAGTGTCGAGTGATGAGATGAGATGAGATGAGATGAGATGAGATGAGATGAGATGAGAGGAGAGTGGGTCTTTGAGAATTGAAGGCCCGAGGCAACCGATTGCATTGAAGTTTTACATCAATGCAATTTGTTGACGCGTTGACTGTTCCGCTTCGAAACAGGAGACCATCGCGCATTTGCAGACCCAAATCGATGACTTCGAGCGATCCATCGAGCGGGTCGAATCCATGCTCGTGACGTCGTCGCCGTCCGATTCGGAAATGGAAGAACTGTACGTCGGTTTCACGCCCATCGACGATTCACGAGCATCGCCTCGGCCGTCGTACGCGGACATCGCGTCGGGCAGAATCAGTCCTTTTCCCGGTCCGATTCAACTCGACGAGAAACCGCCGATCGGTCCAACGCGTTGGGACAAGAACAACGCTCGGGCCAAATTGACCGCACCTACTTACGCCGATGTGGTGAGCGGACGCGCCAGTCCTGCCGTCCGATCTCGTAGCGCGAGTCCACGTGCGCCGGTCCAGGTGCGCGCTGTACTCGACGCCGATCGACTTCGGACGGCGCTCATGCGCTCGAACGTCGAATTCAAGTTGCCGCTCATTCGCACCAGTTCGTACGAGTCGGGAGACGATTCTTCGGACGACTCGAAACAGACGTACGCCGAAGTGCTCATTTCGCGGATGGGGCTGCAGCCGGCGAGTGCACGACAGCGCGCCGTCACGCCCGAGCCGTACACGGGTCATCAGCGGGAGCCGTTGGCGAGGGGCCGGCGCTCCGTGTCGCCCTGTCCGAGGACGACGCAGCTGAGGCGCAGTTCGCCGTCCGCGTTTCGCGTCGTTGCCAAGGAATTGTCCAAGAAGAAGAAGAAGAAGAAATCAGAATCGTTGGCGAAGGTCAGAGATGACATTGTTGCATGATCGACTCAAACTAATCCGCTACCGATTTCATCGTCATTCATTCATTCATTCATTCATTCATTCATTCACTTACTCTTTCATTTTGTTGTTTGATATTAATGAATTAATCGAATTAGTATTGTTGCACGATTCTTTGTTTTTTTTCTCATTGAAATAATAACCGGAGTTGTGTTTTCAGGATCAATTCGAGACCGATGTGAGAAATTTGCAGTCATCCTTCAGCGAGGTCGGTGCTCGGATGGAGCAAGATGGAGCGTCGGTGGATCAGTCGCAAGTACGTTATTATTTATTGATGCGCAATCCACACACTAGGCGGGATCGAAAAGTCGTTTAAATTTTAATTTGCACTTTGTTTACACGAATTAATTCGTGCAAACGTCGTTCAACCGTGTTAAACGGAAACGGCCCAATTTCGGCGTGCAAATGCACGTGCCACGGAATTTGACGTTTAATGAGTTCTATTTGCCGCCATCTTGAATCTTCGCTTCAAATGTAAGTAGTAACAATGTGCTTGATACTTAGAATCGTTACTATCTAATATTACTTTTGTTGTAAAAGGACAGTGTTGAACAACGTTACATAACGTTACATAACGTTACCGTAACGCGCTACAAACAGCCATTGCCAAAACTTAACGAAAACGTTTTTTGAAACTACCATGGTAACGCACTTACGGTCACACTTTGCGTTAAATTGTGCGTTACTATGTATTGGTATGACATGTCAGTACGTAGTAACGCTCAGCATACAGCACGTAAACGAATAAGTCAACAATCCATCGTATCATACAATCATACATATTAAATTCATTGTTTCTGGATATTATTTGACTCGTTCGTTTATACGTTTATATAAAATACGAATTTTTTTAAATTAATTTTTATTTTTCATCTTTTTTGTTTTTTTTTCACTTTTCCATTAAATTTTTTTTGACAGTAACGCAATAGTAACTGTAACGGTAACTGTAGTAACTAGTTATTTTTTTAAAACAGTAACTATAACGGTAACCAGTTACTGCTTATGTGTAACGCGTGCAAAACTAAGGAAAGGAGGCAAGAATGGTGTGCTTGCTAAGAAAAATCTGCTCCCTTGCTCAAGTACAGTTTGTTTATTTATTACGGCAGCCATGTTTGTGTGAATTATGTTTGTGTAAATTCCAGCGTAATTGTGTAAGATGGCAACATTTTAACTCGAAACGTCAGTCGTGCAACTTGACATTTACACTATCAGTTGCACTGGTCGTTCGGTGCAAAATTATTTTCGAACTCGCCTAGTGCACGTAGTTATTACATAGTTTTGATAAAAAGGACGTTTCTTAGCGACAGTATGCATTGTTAACATGTAAGAGATATGTAGCTGCAGCTACCTAATAAAATCTCCAGAGAAATCCCACACCCAACAGTTATTGCGGCACAAGGTGATGATCAATTTGATTTCAGATGGAGCGTATTAGAAAAGAGAGCCAAGATTTGGAAGCAAAAGGAAGAAGATTGATGGCACGGTGGCCCGAGCTTTCCGCTTCGATCACCGAGTTGCGCTCGTTGCAAACAAAATTACAACTATTTACTTCGATGGGAGACAGAAAATTGAATGACACTAGGGTCAGTTTAATAACAATTAATTTATTATTATTTTTACTTTTATTTTATTTATAATAAAAATTGTCTTCGAGAATCGAAAGCGCAAATTATAAGTAGAATTCTCACATGCGCTAGGGACTTTAACGAAGTAGGTCCTAACGATGAATTTTTCTACATTGACAAAATCACGAATGCATCGCAAAATTTGGGATCTGAATAAATCACGAGTGGTTTATTGTTTATTCTGACCAACGGGCACGAGTGGTTTGTTCTGTTCCCAATTTTAGACGCACGAGTAGTTTTTTTAAATGAAGAATAACGAATGGTTTGTTTGGCCTAGCGCGAGTGGGATTTGGATAGAGAATTCAGAATCTAATGAGAAAAACTACAAAAATGGAAGATTTCAATTGTCAGACGAAATTTAATTTGAAATAAAAAGCAAATAAATAAATATTCAACCAACGAACGGTAATTCTAACCACCATGCACTGATTTATCGGTAATTCCAATCGTCGTGCAACAGATTTATCGTTAGCACGACTGTTATTGGCCCATTTGAATTGCACCAACCAATCTTAGGGACTCTCGAAACAATGGGCCAATGATGCGCTTGCTCTCACCCATAGTTTTTACGAGTTAGATTCTCAGTATAATCCGCCACTCATTGGTCGAAATTTAATGATGAAACCATTGTTACCGTATTTCCTCGGAAACAACGGCATGCCGGTAATTACGAGTCTGGCCAGTTTTTGACAAGTAGTCAACTGGTCAATTAATAATCAGAAATTTTGAATTATCCGGCACCCTGGTCTGACGCGTCATTATCCGGCACGCCGTTCTTTCTGAGGGAATAAGGTAATTCCTCCGCTTGCTCTAATTTATTGATTTTAAAAATTATCTTCAGTAATTTTTATATAATTTCAAAGTACCGTAATGACACGTTTTTACGATATTTTCATTAGGTGCATTCAGAAACTAAAACATTTTTGTGTTTCCCTCGTTTCCCTCGTTTCGTTTCCTGAAATGTGCCATCATTTCCGGAAATGTTTATGTTTTAGTCAAGAAACGCGCTTGCACGCGCGTTTTAGGAAACGCTGCAATTCAAGCATTTCACAACACGAGTTGTGTCTTACAATTGCGCACTCGTCTGCGCAGCATCTAATTCTACTGTTGTAGAGTTAAATCGGCGCCATTTGTTTTGAAGCTAAAACGAATCTAAAACGTAGCTAAAACGAATCTAAAACGCAGCTAAAACGAATCTAAAATGCAGCTAAAACGAATCTAAAACGCAGCTAAAACGAATCTAAAACGCAGCTAAAACGAATCTAAAACGCAGCTAAAACGAATCTAAAACGCAGCTAAAACATGCCTCAGATGTTCACACTCAGAATTATACACAAAACTAACCACACGCAAAACTCGTTTTTGACAAGTTTTAGTTTCTGAACTAAAACATGTTTCTCTCATTTCGTTTCCTCAAATGTGTCGTCACTTCCGGAAAGTTTAAGTTTAAGCCAAGAAACGTGCATGCACGCGCGTTTTAGGAAATGCTACAATTCCAGCGTTTCACGAGACACCAGTTGTGTTACAATTGCGCACTCGTCTGCGCAGCATCTAACTCTACTGTTGTAGAGTTAGATCGGCGCCATTTGTTTTAGATGTCACATGACTGCTTCAAGTCATGTGATAGAACCTAAAACGAAGCTAAAATGTAGCTTGCACGTGCCTCAGATTTTCACTCGCAGAATTATACACAAAACGTACACAAAACACACACGAAACTAACCACACGCAAAACTAGTTTTTGACGAGTTTTAGTTCCTGAATGCACCTATTGAAAATGTGTTTATCGTTACTTACTTAAAACAGCTCAACCAAGACGGTGTTCCTCGGATGGTTCTATCTAGCGATTTAGCAGTACAACAACGTGCGAGTACGTTGCCAGTAGTATCGACGGGTGAAGGATCGAAGCAAATAGAGGTCATGTCTGACGGATCTCGCATCTACAGAGTGGAGCAAACATCGCAAACTCAAGTCCACGGTCTGCATCTCACTACTCATCACGATAGGCAGACCGTGATCTCGCGATCCGCATCTCCTCGTTTGGAAAGCGACACTGTGGTCGCTGAAGAGGAGCCGCAAGAATCTCGCGCAATGTCTTCGGAAAGATTCGTGCGCGAAGAGACTTCGGCGCCCGAAGAGGAGACGATTGTGGAGGAAATAGACGGCGTGAGAAGAGTGACGGTGCGAAGGGTGCAGAGGACGGTTCGGCAGCACGTTGTTCGGCAACGGGTGCAGGTGCAACGGACTCAACGCAGAATAATTATGATTGATGGTCGAGAAGTTCAAGTTCCGGAAGACGAAGTTGATGGAGCTCAAGGGGTTGAAATATTAGAAATGGGCGCTGGTGATTCGTTTCGTCTGGGTTTGCCAAACATCTCTCTCGCGAGGAGTTCGTCCCCGTCTCCTACAGTTCAATTCCCTCAAACTCCAACACCTGGTTCGCCAACGCACGAAATGACTAAAAATGTTTTTTCTGTTGGAGAAGGAGAAATGTCAATCACTCAGGTAAAACCAATTGAGAAAAGAGTTGATGTGATTACAGAAGCTGAAAAAGGGAAATCGCACGATGAAAGAGAACGTAAAACCAAGAAGGTTGTTGTTGGAGAGGTGGATATTCTGACCAAACACATATCACAAAGTGAGAAAAATGAAGAACCAATGATAATCAGAGAGAAGAAAGAGAAAGAGAAAGAGAAAAAGAAAAAACACCCAAGGAATCTGAAAAAGTTGGTAAACAAAAACACGTGGAAGAAGACACAAAAACACTAAAAGGTGATACGGGTGAACAACAAAAATCGGACAGCTTTGTTAAGACGAAAAAAGAAGATGAAAAACAGGGGAAAAGGGAAGAAAACGTGGAAATGCTTTCGGAAGTAAAAGTACAAGCATTTAAAACGGAAGAAGAAGATGAGCGGAGGATACCAGACAAAGGAAAACGACAAAAGAAAGGGACGAAAGAAAAAAATAAAGGAAAACATAAGAAAATTGAGGAAGATGCTAAAAAGGAAGGTACGGCAAAAGAACCAGAGACAGAAAAATTACAACGAGAAAGTTGTAAGTCAATGCTCGAGGAAGAAAAAAGTCCAACTGAAGAAATTAAAGAAATGACCAGTGGGGCTAGAAAGAAAGCTGGGAAAAAATTTAGCGAAGAAAAAGCTCAAAAGCAACCGCAACCAATAACAGAAGTTGAACCCACACTAAAGAAAGCTCCTAAAGAGAAAAAAGAAAAGAAAATGGCAGAAGTAGTTTCTGCAAAATTTAAAGAACAGAGAATATTGGAAGAATTTAAAAAGAAATCTGAACCAGAAGAAAAGACGAAGAAAGTTGATGATGTTGTCAGAAAATATGGAGAAGAAGCAACAATGGAAGATAAATTAGAAGCTGAGAAGTTTGGTGAAAAAACTATAAAGATGGCTGATGAAGAGGCAGCTAAAAAGAGAGTGAAATCAGATACTAAGAAGATAGCCACAGAAGATGATAAGTCGACTGCTGAAGAAACAAGAAGGAAAGCTGAAATTGAAGCTAACACAATTGCTGAAAAGGTTATTAAACTGGCTGAAGAAGGTATTAAGAAGAAAAGCGAATTGGAAGTAGAAAAACAAGCTTCCAAGGAAGCTAAATTGAAGATTGAAATAGATGCTGAAAATAAAGCAAAAGAAACTAGATTTAAATCAGAAAAAGAAGCTAAAAAGAAAGCTGAATTAGATTCAAAACGGAATAATGAAGAAGCTAACAAACAGGCTGAAGAAGCTGTATTAAAAGCAGAAGTCAAAAAGAAAGTCGAAGAGGATAAAAAGAAAACGCAAGAACAAGCTAAGATAAAGGCTGAAACTGAAACTAAGAAGAAGGCTGAAGATGAAGCTAAGAAAAATGCTGAAGCAGAAGCTGAATTGAGATCTGAAGAAGCTAAACAGAAGTCCGAAGCAGAAGCTAAGCAGAAGACTGAAGGAAAAGCTAAATTAAAAGCAGCAGAAGCTAGAATGAAGGCTGAAACAGAAGCTAAATTAAAAGCAGAAGAAGCACAGAAAAAAATTGAAACCGAAGCAAAATTGAAAGCTGAAGAAGCTAGGAAAAAGGCTGAAGCTGAAGCTGCAAAAAAGGCCGAAGCTGAAACTGCAAAAAGGGCTGAAGCAGAAGCTAAATTAAAAGCAGAAGTAGCAAAGAAAAAAGCTGAAACTGAAGCAAAATTAAAAGCAGAAGAAGAGGCTAGGAAAAAAGCTGAAGCAGAAGCTAAATTAAAAGCAGAAAAAGAAGCTAAATTAAAAGCAGAAGAAAAAGAAAAATTAAAAGCAGAAGAAAAACAAAATTAAAAGCAGAAGAAGCAGCTAAGAAAAAAGCTGAGGCAGAAGCTAAATTAAAAGTAGACGCAGAAGCTAAATTAAAAGCAGAAGCAGAAGCTAAATTAAAAGCAGAAGAAGCACAGAAAAAAATTGAAACCGAAGCAAAATTGAAAGCTGAAGAAGCTAGGAAAAAGGCTGAAGCTGAAACTGCGAAAAAGGCTGAAGCTGAAGCTGCAAAAAAGGCCGAAGCTGAAGCTGCAAAAAAGGCTGAAGCTGAAACTGCAAAAAGGGCTGAAGCAGAAGCTAAATTAAAAGCAGAAGTAGCAAAGAAAAAAGCTGAAACTGAAGCAAAATTAAAAGCAGAAGCAGAAGCTAAAAAGAAAGCGGATGAAGACGCTAAGAAAAAGGCTGAAGCGGAAGCTAAATTAAAAGCAGAAGAAGCTAAAAAGAAAGCGGATGAAGACGCTAGGAAAAAGGCTGAAGCGGAAGCTAAATTAAAAGCAGAAGAAGCTAAAAAGAAAGCGGATGAAGACGCTAAGAAAAAGGCTGAAGCGGAAGCTAAATTAAAGCAGAAGAAGCTAAATTAAAAGCAGAAGAAGCTAAATTAAAAGCAGAAGAAGCTAAAAAGAAAGCGGATGAAGACGCTAAGAAAAAGGCTGAAGCTGAAGCCAAAATAAAAGCAGAAGCAGCTAAAAAGAAGTTTGAAACTGAAGCTAAATTAAAAGCAGAAGAAGAATCTAGGACAAAGGCTGATGCTGAAGCTAAATTAAAAGCAGAAGAAGCTAGAATAAAGGCTAAAGCAGAAGAAGCTAGGACAAAGGCTAAAGCAGAAGAAGAAGCGAGGATAAAGGCTAAAGCAGAAGAAGAAGCGAGGATAAAGGCTAAAGCAGAAGAAGAAGCGAGGATAAAGGCTAAAGCAGAAGCAGCTATGCAAAAGGCTAAAGCAGAAGCAGCTATGCAAAAGGCTGAAAGAGAAGCTAAATTGAGAGCTGAAGAAGAAGATAAAAAAAAGTAGAAGCTGCTGCTAAGAAAAAGGCTGAAGAACAAGCTAAATTGGAAGCTGAAAAAGAAGCTAAGAAATCAATTGATGAAGTTAGGTTGACAGCAGTTGAAGAAACTAAAAAGCAAGCGGAAGTTGTTGCTAAAAAGAAAGCAGCAGAAGATGCCAGGAAAGTAACTGAAGAAGCTAAAACGAAACCTGAAGAAAATGCTAAATTGAAAGCTGAAGATGATGCTAATAAGAAATTTGTAGTAGTAAAAAAAGGAGTTGAACTTGAAGCAAAAAGCAAATCTAAAAACATAATTGAAGGAGATACAAATGAAAAAACTGAAGTAGTGGCTGAAAAGAAAGTTCAAGACATCAAACAGAGAGATGAAAAAGAAAGTAAAATAAAAGCTGACAAAGAAACAATGAAGTTAGTTGAATCAAAATCGAAGAAGAATGCCCAAGTAGTTGTTGTAGAAGAAATTAAAACCAAAGATGCTGATGATGCTGGAAAGAAAGCCAAGGAACCTGAAGAAGACAAAGAGAAAGTAACCATAGGTCTAAAAAAGGAAATTGACGAAGACAGTAAAAAGAAAAGCGAAGACAAAAAACAAGCTGCAGGAAAGAGCGGAGCGGAAGAACCAAAAGAACCAAAAGAACCAAAAGAGAAAGCTTCAAAAAAATCGGCAATACAAGAGTTTTCCCAAGTGGTTGGCAAAACTGTCGTCGTGAGTAAAATTGGCGAAAAACCACTCGGCAAATCCGAGCAACCATTGACGGCACAAGAAGAAGTTTTCGATTCCGAAGTTGCCGTAGTAAAGGAAATTGACGATGACAGGAAAAGGAAAAGCGAAGACAAAAAACAAGCTGCAGGAAAGAGCGGAGCGGAAGAACCAAAAGAACCAAAAGAACCAAAAGAGAAAGCTTCAAAAAATCGGCAATAAAAGAGTTTTCCCAAGTGGTTGGCAAAACTGTCGTCGTGAGTAAAATTGGCGAAAAACCACTCGGCAAATCCGAGCAACCATTGACAATAACGGCAAAAGAAGAGGTTTTCGAAATTGCCCCCAGTCAAACAACAACAACAACAACAACAACAACAACAACAACAACAACAATCGAGGAAAACGCATCAAAGAAACGCGTAGAAAAAAGAGTTGCGAAAGAAGAGGCTTCTCTACATATCAGCCAAACCGCCTATGTAACTAACTATGTCAAGGAAAAACCACGAGGGACTGTAGGGAGTCAAGAAATCGAACCACCGAAGAAAGTAAAAGAGAAGAAAATGTACAAAAAGGAAAAATACACTCGAGGACAAATGCAGGTGGAACCAGAAGTTAAAGCGACGTGTGCAGAATTGGACAAACCGAAAACAGCAGAAATTTCTATCAGTTCGGAACCGCAAATTGAAAAACAACTGGTCACTCGGTGGAACGGCACCATAGACAAACTGCAACATCACACGCAACTATTGGAACGGGGAAGGCGACAAGTGAGTTGACATTTTTATTTTTTTATTTTTTTATTTTTTTTATTTTTATATTTTTTTTTTATTTTTATTTCAGAGTTTGTTGCCGGCCGAATCGGCGTCGCTGGTGCCTCCGACGATCCAGCAGATGGAAACGCAAGTCGACCGATGGATGCACGAAACACGAACCGACGAGCAGTGGACGAACATAATCGAAACGCTCGTGCAATGGCTCGAATCGACTCAGTACTACGTGTTCATCGTGGAGCAGAACGTGGATTTGCAATGGCGCCTCGAACAGTTCACGGTGCGTCCTGATGAAATTAAAATGAAAATAAAATGAAAATAAAATGAAAATAAAATGAAAATAAAATGAAAATAAATTAAATTGCAGGTGGTCGTGCAAACGTTAAGCGTTTTGACTCGTCACATCGAATCGTTGAAATGCGACAATACGAAATCGGAACAGACGCGGCGATTTTTCACCCGCGCTGCGAATCTGATGAACGGACAAATAGAGACGTTGCGCGCCGAAACGAATCGAAATTCGGAGCAAATCAAATCGGTGCAGAATGAATGGAGCGTTTATTTGGTGAGTAAATATCATATATTTTTACTCGATTCGAACGAATTTGTCATTGTTTGTTTTGCAGGAGCGCGTCACCGAATACAGAAGCAACTTGATCCAAATCCAACAGAGATTCCAACAAATTGGTCAATTACAAACGACACCCAGCGAAAACATCGGCCAGTTGGAAGTAAATGACAATAAAAATAAATCATGAAATCATGAAATCATGAAATCATGAAATCATGAAATCATGAAATCATGAAATCATGAAATCATGAAATCATGAAATCATGAAATCATGAAATCATGAAATCATGAAATCATGAAATCATGAAATCATGAAATCATGAAATCATGAAATCATGAAATCATGAAATCATGAAATCATGAAATCATGAAATCATGAAATCATGAAATCATGAAATCATGAAATCATGAAATCATGAAATCATGAAATCATGAAATCATGAAATCATGAAAAATATTTGTTTACACTTTACAGCAATTAGAAAATGAAATTGAAACGTGTCGCAACGACTTTAGCCATTTACAAGAGACCGCCGATGAACTCTCGACTCGATTTCCGGGTCTCGGAGTCAACCCTTTACTAACTACGGCCAAAATTGACATTTCGAAGCTCGAGTTGCAGGTTTTATTTATTTATTTTGAATTTATTATTTATTTATTTTTTGATTTTGATTATTCAGTTACGGCGCTACAAGGACGGTTTGATGCAGGACGAAGGTTTCCAGGAGCAGTACAAGAAGCTTTTGGACGACTATCAGCAAATCTTGGACGCCGCACAACTGACGTTGAACGTCGATCTTCGACCGTCGACCGTCGAAGGGCTGCGCGAGACGGCGACGCGACAAAAGGAGTTGTTCGCGCTGGTCAACCAGTATCATTCCCTTTTGGATTCCCTGTCTTTGATGGCGGACGCGGTGACTCGGGAACGATGTCGACCATTTCACACGCAGCTCCAGGATCGGGCTCGCGACATTTTGGCTCGTGGCACTTTGCACGGTCAGCGGCTCGATCATTTGCTCGCCGGGTGGACTCGACTGGAAGCGCAAGTTTCTGCCGTCGAACAAGTGTTGCGTTTAGTCGACGACAAGTTGGCCGATTCGGCGTTGACATCGATCACGCCGCAAGCGCTCGACTCGAACATTTCCATTTATCAAGTAGAATTAATAATTAATTCTAATTTATTCTAATTTATTCTAATTTATTCTAATTATTATTTTATTTATTTAGAATTTGGATTTTGATTTACTCGGAGCGTGCGGAGAGATCGAAGGGATTTCTCTGAGCGAAGGTCAACTTTTGTGTTTGATCCAAGAAACGCCGCTCGCCACTCGCTTGGAAGATGTGCGGACACACTGGACCGTTCTTCACGACCGGGTGAACGGCGCCATCAGGCGGATCGCGCATGTGCAGGAAGGCTGGCAGGAATGCGAGGAGATGAAGGACGAGTTGGAGTGCTGGCTCAACGTCGCCGCTCACGAAATCAAGCGAATCGAAACGCATTTGAAGCACGTTGCGGACGGAAAATGCGCGCCTGACGTCAAAAATTTGTTGCACTTCTGGGTAACTATTAAATTTAAAAAAAATTATAAATTATAAATTATAAATTATAAATTATACATTATACATTATACATCATACATTATACATTAAATTGTATTCAGGAATTGAAGAACGGGTTAATTCGGCAGCAAACACTATTCGACAAACTGCGTCTCAAATTGAAACAGTTGAACCTCATTCCCGTGTTGGACGCCAAGTATTTGAAAACCCTCGAAGGGAGACTCGAAAACGATATTCGACACGTTGAAAGTTTGTTCGAAAAGCTTCGCGTGTCGCAATTCGCCGCCGAGTCGAACGTGGCGCTGCTCGTCCAAGAGTTTACTCGCTCGCAACGACTGGTGCCGTCGGCGGCCGGACTGAATTGCTACAGGAGCGTCAAGGCAACGCTGGACAAACATAAAGTAGAATTTTGAATTTTATTTTGAATTTTATTTTGAATTTTATTTCAATTGTATTAATTGATTATTTTGACGCAGGATATCGAGGGCGTGGCGCAGCAAGTTTATTCGTACTTGAGTCCGGTGGAAAATGAAACGTTGCAGACGGAATTTGTTAAGAATTCCGTCCAGTTCAAGGCGTCGGCGGCCCGTCTCGACTCTCTCTGCGTCAGACTTACCGAGTTCTACGACAGTGTTCAGAAAGCGGAAAACGTTTTGGACGACGTGGAGGACAAGTTGAAGAAAATCGACAAAGCGCAGAAATCGAACAACAAAACCGCCGAGTTGGCGTTGAAAAAGAATAAAGTAGAATTTGAATTTGAATTTGAATTTGAATTTGAATTTGAATTTGAATTTGAATTTGATTTTTATTTTGATTTTTTTTATTTAAAAACAGGATTTATGTGGCGAAATCAAAGCGAAAAACGGGATATTGACGCGCGTCATCAAATTGGCGCAGAAAATGCGAGACTACGAAGATTGCGGCGCGGGGTTGAGGGAAAACATGAGCGAACAAGCGGCCGCGCTCGACAAGAAGTGGAACACGTTGGAAAACGGATGCAAACAACTCGACTCGAAATTGACGTCGAGAATCGACGGATGGAACCAATTCCACGTCGCGCGCGACGCTTTTCTCAAGAAACTACTCGATTTGGACTATGTGATCGCGCAGCACACTGTGCCGGCCCTCGAGATCGAAGCGTTCAGCTATCAGATCGAACAGTTGAACGCGTTGGCGGACGAAATGAAGAGCAACGACGTCGTCGTCACCGATCTGCTGTCGGCGGCCAACCGAGTCAAGTCGGACAGCGCGCGCCCGTTGGCGGAGACCATTAACAACAGCATCAACGAGTTTAAACGCCGCTGGACGGAAAAGGAGAAACTGATTTGCTCGAGAGCCGAACGAATGCGACCCGCGTTGAATGTGTGGCAACAATATCGACACGAGTACGAGAGTTTGAACGCGGAACTCGATGCGCACGAAGTGAAATTTCAGGAATTGTTATCGAATTTGGTCGACGACAAAACGAAACACGTTCAAATTTGCAAAGTAAAGTGATAAAAAGTGATTTTTATTTTGATTTTTATTTGTTTTTTTTTGTTTTTTATTTTTTATTTCTAGGAATTGCTGGCGCAAGTTCAGCGGACCGGTCAGCGATGCAACCGGTTGCAGGAATTGAGCGGCAACTTGCAAAGCGAACGAGACATTTCGATGGCGGTGAAAACGCACACGCCCGGCGAAGTGGACTTTTTCATGCAGAAACAACTTTTCCTCGCAACGGAAATCTCGCTGCACTGCGACGTGGTCGGCGAGGAAATCAAAGAAGTCGACACTTACGTCACGGTCCTCGCCACAATCGACAAGTTTCTCGATAAAGTGCAAAGGGTCAGTCACTTGTCGCCCAATATTTGAATATTTGAATATTTGATCGTTTAATTTATTTATTTTTTTTCTTTTTACAGTTGTTGGCCGAACAAGGAGCCTGGTCGGCACGGACGGACGTATTGGAGGAGAAAGTGACCGTCGTCAAAGTATAGAAAATAAAAATAATGATAAATTGTGAAAATGACGTAATTTTATTGTAAATTTGAAAAATTTGAAAAATTTGAAACATTTACAGAATTTGCTGCTGGAATTTAGCGATCTCGAACCTTGTATGACGACTTTACGGGAAACTCGCGGCCGAATTCGGTTGGACGAGGAGCGGCAGGAGCAAGTGGGTTCGGTGCTGCACTCGTGGTCGCAGCTGTGCGTGGATTTGCTGCAGCGCCACCAGTGGCTGCAAACTCAGCTGGTCGTTTCGACCGATACGGACGAGAAGCTTTCCAAGTGCCAGTTCTCCGTCGAAGAGACCAAGAACGTCCTCGTCACATCCAGCACCGGCTTCGCGGACGTGATCCAACAGCAGCGCAAAGTCGATGTTAGTCAGAAAAATCGAAATTTTACTCGAAATTATTTTTAATTTTTTTTTTTTTTTTAAAAAAAATTATTATTTAGTTGTACCAGCTGTTTTTAGAAAATCAGCACAACTTGTTGGTGACGCAGTCGCACGCATTGCTGGACGGCGTAGCGCCCGAACAACTGGAGGCCGTCAAATCGGACACGCAGCGCACGATCGACGCTGTCAACGTGTGTTCCGTGGATTTGTCGAGCCACGTGAAATTGTGGAAGAGTTATCAACAACAATACGATAAAGTGGTCCAGTGGCTCAAAATGATCGAGCGGGAGAAGCTCCAACTGCGACTCAAACACACGCCAATCAAGAAAGTCGGCAAAACACTCAAACGAATCGAGGTTTAATAATTGAAATAATAACGGCGCTTCTATTTAGTTGTTTTGTATTTTTGTATTTTTGTATTTTTGTATTTTTATTTTGTCTAGATTTTATTGGATAAAATGAAAGAAGGCGAAGAACTGATGAACACGCTGGAATCGGCCGTTTCGCGTTTGCTCGAAAAGAGCGACAAAGTGACGGCGACCAACTTGAAAACGGAAGTGGGCCGCGTGCACCAGCGACTCGAGAACTGTCGGGCCGGTCTGCTGACGTGGTTGCGCTTCCTCGACCATTTGTGCGCCATGTGGTCGTCGGTCGAAGTGGTCGTGTCCGATTTGCATTCGCAACTTCACGACGCTCGCAATTTCTTGACTCGCAACCGGCCTACGACGCGCAACCAGCTGATTCGTCGACGGGACGAATGTCGCGCCATCTTGAACGGGCTCGACGAAATGTCGGCGTCGTTCGAGGCGTTGAACGAGCACGAAGAGGAACTGATCGAGTCGATCGCGCCGACTGACGTCAAGTTGCTGCACCACAGGGTTCATCTGCTGCGGGAATTGTGGTCCGAAACGCGCCACCAGCTGCGGGTGGACGTCGAATCGACTTCGGCCGCGCTCGCTCAGTGGGACAATTTCCATCGACGTCGCGACGCGCTTCACGTCTGGATGCACGAAATGAAACTCAAACTCGACAATGGCGGAGAAGTTTTCGTCGACGATTTGATTTGCAAACTCGAAACCGTAAATTTGAAATTATAATCGAATTATTCATTTATATTCATTTATATTCATTTATATTCATTTATATTCATTTATTTTTATTTGTTTCTTTGATAATTTAGATTTACTGTCAACAGATGGACGAGAAAATGGAAGAATTCACGTCTTTGATGACGTTGGGAGAGAATTTGAAAGTGGCCGAAGAAGGCAAAAATCGAGTGAAGAAATTCGACGCGCTCATGACGGAAACGAAAAACAAATGGAACGATTTGGTTTCAACTCGAGAGAAACGGTAGAATTGATATTTATAAATTATTTAATTATTTAATTATTTAATTATTTAATTAATTATTTAATATTTTTTTTTTTGCAGTTTGGCATTCCTTCGAGATATTCTTCGAATTCTAGACCAATTGGAAGATGAGTTGCGTTGTTTGCACAAATGGTTCAAAGAAATGGAATTGAAATTGGATTTGCCCATCGATTTCAAACACGTCGCGATGGACGAACTCGATCAACATTTTAGCACTCTCGACGTAAAAATCGTGTTATTATTAAAAAAGAAAGAAAAGTTTAAGTTTTAATTTGTTTTTTTTTTTATTTTTATTTTAGGATTTGGAACGACAGATCGACGAGCGGAGAAAAGACGTGAACTCCGTTTTCAGTTTGTGCGGTCGTTTAAAAAGCGACTCGAACGCCTGTCCGACCGAAGGCGACCTAATCACCCTCGAACAAACCGTTTGCGACTTCGAACAGCGATGGGAGAGAATTAACCAATCGGTTGCCAAGCGAAAAGTTTTTCTCAAAGAAACTCGATCGATGTGGGACGGTTTCTTGACCGCGAGCGAAACCTTTTCCACGTGGCTCATCTCGACCGAAAAACGCGTACATTTACCAAAAGACCTGACGTACGAACGCGGTAAAATAGTGATCCACGAACAGCAGCAGATTCAGCAGGAAATGGAAAATCAATTGAAAATGCTGGACGACCTGAACCGGAAGTACCGCGCTCTGATCCGCACCGGTCGCGTGGACTCGGAAGGAATCGCTCGCAAGTGCGTGACCAGGATGAACGAGTCGTGGGACCAGCTGCGCCAAAACGTCGCTCGAAATCTAGCCGTGTTGCGCCCATTGCTCGACCGGCGACACAATCTCGAGATGCAACGCGCCGAGGCGCTGGCCTGGCTCACCGAAATCAATCAGCAGTTGAGTAACATCGAACACGACGACCACGACGACAATTACCAGCAACGGCTGCATCGATTGAAGGTTCTAGTGACATTTAGAAGAAATGAATCGTTTTAATAATAATTAATAATAATTTTGTTTGTCAACAGATGGTGCGCGATTTGTTTACGCAAGGACAAGTGAAATTGCAGAGAGTCGACGAAACGGGCGGGCGAGTAATGGAAGAATGGTGCGAGGAGACCGAAATGGGCGACGATGACGAACTGAGCGCGTTCATTTCGGACGTTAAATTGCGAATGCAGCGATTGGAGGACGAATTGTCCAAACTGGTTTTTAAAAAAAAATTGTTTAATTATATTATTGAATTTTATTGAATTTTATTTGAATTTCAGAAAATGGACGACGAGGTGCGGGTGCAGGTGCGGGTGGATCATTTGGAGGCGGCAATTTGCGAAAGCAGAGACCGACTGGAAAAAGCGGAAGCCGCGCTGCGTTGTCCAACTCCGGTGACATTTAAAACTCACAAATCACCCGAAGGATACGTAAGGCTCGAGTTTGGAATAAAAAATTGTAATTTTTTTCAAATTAAAAATTTTGAAATTACAGAGTCGCCAACTGGCATCCTGTAGATCGAGCGTGGAACTGGTCCAGCACTTGGTCCAACAGGATGTGGGTCTCACGAGGCTCCAGTGCGGCGTGCCGTTGAACGTGCAGGGAATTCTGCAGCGATGGACGGTGCTCGAAGTTGAAGCGTTGGAGAAGGAACGGCGACTCAAAGACGCGTACAAACAATGGTGTCAGTTCGTCAAAGATCTGGCCGCGATGGACAAGTGGCTGGACGAGGCTGAGCGCGCGCATCTCAACCAACTCGATCGCACCGACCAATTGGCGCGACTCGAAAATGCCGTTCACATCCACAAAGTATTTGAATAATTCGAATAATTAATTTTAATTCGTCAAATTGTTTTATTTTATAGAATTTTTTGGTCGATTTGGACATGAAAAAGGCGTCCATGCTGTCTCTGAACGTGACCGCGCAGCAAATGGCCGAAAAGGAACCCGAGTCCGCGACCACTCTTCAGTTTGTGGCTCGAATCAAGAGCGTGAATTCGCGGTGGGAGAAAATGTGCGAAAATGCGTCGGCGCGCCAGATGCAGTTGCAAACTGCTCTTCTACAGTGCCACGAGTTCGACGACACCATCAGGGATTTGGTCGATTGGATCGAATTAACCGAGAACAGCATTCGTCAGTTGGAACCGATCGAATTGAAGGCGGACAAATGCGTTTTGCGCATCAAACTCAACAAATTTCAAGTCATTTATTCAGATTCAGAATTTATTTTTTTATTTTTTTATTTTTTTATAATTTAATATTTAATTTTTAATCGATTGTAGGAATTGAAAAGCGACATTGAGAACTGCCAAGCGCGAGTCGTGTCGTTTCAACAAGCAGCCGCGCAATTCCTGTTGCACACCAACTCCAAAGGAGCGCGGGACATCAAACTCAAATTAGACGAACTGGCGCTGCGTTTGCGGCCCCTCAATCACGTGTGCGACGTCTACATCGACAAATTATCGCGACTTATTCAAAGCGACGAAAGCGAGGTATTCGCTATACCGGTATTCGAATTTATACAATTTTTAAGTGAAATTAAAATGATTTAGTTCGATCATCAGACGAGGGTGGCGCAGGAAAGCGAGGAATTTGGTGCTACGCTCAATCTCTCTCGACAGGTAAGTGCGAAGATCAGATCTGATCTGATTTATTTCTTTTTTCATCTCGTTTTGCACGTCCCCAGCCTCGAGATAGGCGCTTTTGATTTTATCATTTTGCTTTGTTTTTTTTTCAACTCATTATTTGTTTTTCTCCCTTTTCTCCTTCTCCCCAGTTCTTCGAAGACAAATCCTTAAACGGAGCCGACGACTCGCGTACTGTGGACAAGTAATTACATAAATAAAAATAAAATAAAAATAAAATAAAAATATAAAACTATAATTATCAATTTGTTGCTAATTCATTCATTTTTGTTTATTTATTATTTTTTTATTAATTTCAAATTAATTAATTAATTAATTAATTGAAATTAATTCATATTTTAGGCTTGGCCTTGAACCTGTGGACAAGTGCACTCGCTTCTTGGGACGAGTGATGAGGGCCGCGCTTCCGATCCAAGCTCTAATGTTGCTTCTGTTGGGTGTCGCCGCTTTGATTCCCGTCTCCGAACAAGATTACAGCTGCGGTTTGGCCAACAACTTTGCCCGCTCTTTCGAACCCATGCTGCAGTACACCGACGGTCCTCCACCCATTTGATTCCATCTATTTAATTACTTTTTTACGTACATAAAAAATATATATATATATTTTTTCTTTTCGAATTACATATCGAATCGAGTGCTAATAATCGGTGCTAATAAGGAAAAGAATGAATGACTTAATCGTGGATGATGTAAATCAAATTTTTTTTAGTCTTTTTCTCAATTTTTCTGAAATCTGAATCGAATCTTAGTTTGTACAGGAAATGATGACGATATTTTACATTTTTATTATTATTATTATTATTATTATTATTATTCCTATTATATAGTTTATTCAAATATACATACATACATACATACATATGTTATAATGTAGAATTTTATTCTTCAAAAGGAATGTTCATTTATTCATTAAAAATGCAGTAATTTTAACTCGTTCGTCAATTTCTCATCATTTTACGCAATACTCGATCATACGACGTCATTAATAGTAGAATCTCATAAACGAACTGAGTAAATGAGAATTATATACGTAAATGAAGATGGCGGAACACTCGGATCACTGTTTGATGCACAGGGTATGTAGAACAGAACGATACAATTTCTTATTTCTACACATTAAATGATAATAAATATATTATAATAGATCGATGAAGCGAAATGTGCGATAGATGAGAGCCAAAAGATTGTAAACATCCTGGAAAGGAAGTTGCGCCAAAGTCAAGTGCCTGACGATGAAAGGTATGTGTACGTGCGGAATCCACGGGATCCATACGGGATCCAAAATTCATTATTTCGTTCGATTTTAGAAATGATATCACTACGGAATTATTAGAAATAAAAAGTGAATTACGGAACCAAGGTAGTATGAAGAAAAAAGATTTTTAGAATACCTATTTGTTAAAACTCTTTTTTAATATAGAAAAACGATTGGAATCATTTCACGATAAGAATCGGAAAACAACGCTAATTGTTTTTCTCGTTACTTTTATTCTATTTTTTGTATATTTACTTTTGAAAAAATCCTAAAACAATTGATTATGGCTTTCAATAAAGAGGTCATATTTAGACGTTTTTGTTTTTATCACTGCAGCTAGGGGGCGCGGCGGCAATTCGAGGGCGGGCGGGCCGGCGCCATGATTAGTAGAGTGACGCTGGAGCCGGAGCTGGTCGTGCCGTAATAATAGAAGGGAAAAGTACCTTTTCCAACATTTCAAACTACCCATGGCTCGAAAAACGATGCAAGCGGAATAAAGTAGAATAAACATTTAATTCGCCAGTGAAAATTCCGGATATGAAGTGACAAGTGAGTTTGTTGCGGTTAATCCTCGAAGTCATTTACAACAAATTTTTATTCATTATTTCCATTATTTAGTCGTGTTTTTAAATGTGACTTTATTTTTCCAGATTCTTATTAATTTGTCGAGCAAACCTTCGACTAAAAAGATTTAATTTTGTCGCTAGGCGCCAATTGTACGTGGTTTACTCAAATCACCATCAGATTGCGTTGATTTTATTTTTCTTGTTTCACGCGGGCTATAGCCTCGGCAGCAGTGAGTGGATTGAGCATCGCGGCCTCGTTAAGTAAGTTTTCAAAATACGAAATGAATTGGAAAGTTACTCGACATTGGCATTGCTCATTGAGTCATTTCATATTCGAGCATTTTTTACGACTAGTCTCAACTACTATTACTATTAATACTATTAGTTTGAATTTGAATTTAATGCATTTACATTTTTTATTGCGTCAGATACGAGTCCCTTTTATTTGAAACGGAATGTAACGCTACTTTTCAGCTCAGCTCAGCTCAGCTCTGCTCTTTTGTCGCGAGCTAATATTTGATTTTTATTCGTTTCGTTCTTAAGTTATTTATGTTAATTCACGATTCACGCGCATCGTTGATTTCATTTTATTTTTCGGTTTTAGTGTAAATTTGCGTTTGTTTAGTAACTATATACGCCTTTGTCAATTTTTTTCGCCTCGACGCCATTTTTAGTTGATAATTTTGACATTTTAAAGATAGATAGATAGTTAGTTTGTTTGTCCTATGACTCCTCCTGTGATTGCTCTACTTTTTATTTTATTATTTTTTCTGACTTTGTATCGTTATTTTTATTTTGTTTTTAAATTTGTTTGACCGTATTTGCTGCGTTTTCATATAATTTATTTTTGTTCCAGGGACTGGAACACTACTTAAAGGCTCCAAATGCAGACGTTATAGAAGAACATGGAAGCTGACATTTTAGAAAATATATAGCGGATATTTAATTGTATATTAATTGCATATTTAAATTCTTTTTATATATTGTAATTTTGATTGTATTTTTAATTTTAATTGTATTTTAATTGTTTTAAGTGTCACAATTAAATAAATAATTCCTCTTCTCCTTCCACTCCCTTCCCGTCCATCCTCACCTCCGAGTCACATCCTCATCTCCAAGTCCCATGCTCTCCCTACCTCCATCTCCTTCCTATTCTCCATCCTCACCTCCAAGTTACATTCTCATCAATCCCCATCTCTCCCAAGTCCCTCGCTCTTCTTAAGTCCCATCAATCTCCATTCTCATCTTTAGGTCTCATCATCTTCATTCCGATTCTCCATCCTCAGCTCCCTAAGTCCCCTCCCCAAATCCATTAATTCATTTTGCTAACTAAAATTGAATAAAATTTATTAAAATTAAAATAGCAAATACAGTGTTTCTGATCAATTTCATTAAAAAGGCAAAATTTATGAGGGAGTGGGAAGAGCATGAGATGGGCTTGAGAAGTGAGGATGGAGAATAGGTAGAGCAAGGGACTTGGGAGAGATGGAGAATAGGAAGGAGGACGAAGATATAGGGAGAGATGGAGATGGAGATTGACGGGACTTAAGAAGAGCGAGAGACTTGGAAGAGGATGGGGGATTGATGGGACTTGGAGATGAGGATGGAGGTAGGGAGAGTATGGGACTTGAGGATGTGACTTGGAGAAGAGGAATAATTTATTTAATTGTAACACTTACAAATATTAAAAACCATTAAAACAATTAAAAATACAATTAAAAATACAATCAAAAATTTAAATATGCAATTAAATATACAGTTAAATGTACAATTAAATATCCGCTATATATTTTCTAAAATGTCAGCTTCGATGTTCTTCTAAAATGACAAATTCGATGTTCTTCTGAAATGTCAGCTTCCAGGTTCTTCTATAACGTCTGCATTTGGAGCCTTAAGTGGTGTTCCAGTAGCTGTAACAAAAATAAATTATATGAAAACGCAGCAAGTGCGGTGAAACAAATTTAAAAACGAAATAAAAATAACGATCCAAAGTCAGAAAAAATAATAAAATAATAAAATAATAAAATAATAAAATAAAAAGTAGAGCAATCACAGGAGGAGTATAGGACAAACAAACAAACTATATCTTTAAAATTTGAAAATTACCAACTAAAAATGGCGTTAAAGAGTTGACGTAAATACTAAAACAAAGTCAGATTTACATCACCGTATTGAAAATAATAATAGACAATAACTAAAAATGGCGTCATGGCGAAAAAAAATTTACAAACGCAAATTTACAACAAATTAAAATAATAATGAAAATACAACGAATGCGCGTGAATCGTGAATTAACATAAATAACTTAGGAACGAAACGAATAAATCAAATATTAGCTCGCGACAAAAGAGCAGAGCAGAGCAGAAAAGTAGCGTTACATTCCGTTTCAAATAAAAGGGACTCGTATCTGACGCAATAAAATATATAAATGCATTAAATTCAAATTCAAACTAATAGTAGTTGAGACTAGTCGTAAAAAATGCTCGAATATGAAATGACTCAATGAGCAATGCCAATGTCGAGTAACTTTCCAATTCATTTCGTATTTTGAATACTTAACGAGGCCGCGATGCTCAATCCACTCACTGCTGCCGAGGCTATAGCCCGCGTGAAACAAGAAAAATAAAATTAACGTCATCTGATGGTGATTCGAGTAAACCACGTACAATTGGCGTCTGGCGGCAAAATTAAATCTTTTTAGTCGAAGGTTTGCTCGAACAAACCAATAAGAATCTGGAAAAATAAAGTCACAAACAAATTATAAATAAACGACTAAACAATGGAAATAATGAATGAAAATTTGCTGTAATCTTACGATGCTGGGGACTGGTCCTTTTTGAAGAGATGTATACCAAGGGTCAAATCAAGTTTCACTCGAAGGTATTGATGCAATCAACATTTTGAGCTTGAATAAACAACACTCTCTAGGGTAGTTTTTTTCTAAAAAGCAAAAATGGGGCAAATTTTTGATCAAAAATCAGTTTTTTGCTCATACGAAGATATGTACCAAGGGTAGAATCAAGTTTCACTTCAAGGTATTGATGCAATCAACATTTTGATCTTGAATAAACAACTTTCTCTCGGGTAATTCTTGAGTAATTGGAAAGCAAAGATGGGCATAAATAAAATTAAATAAAATTAAATTAAATTTCTTTAATTGTCACCACTTATTATACAGACGCGTCATTTTTCTTTAATTTATTCACAGTGCTTTCGACCATTGAAGATCTCATCAGCAGACCCATCCGTCCGGAGCACAATGACAATTTTGTGCTCCAAATGAATGGGTCTGCTGATGAGATCTTCGATGGTCAAAAGCACTGCGAGTGTGAATGAATTGGGGAAAAATGACGTGTCGGTATAGTAAGTAGTGAGAATTAAAGAAATTTTATTTTATTTTATTTAGATTCAAAGTAATGGCGCGTATTAAATGGATGTTTTTTAAAGTTGGGCATATTTTTCAAAAATGTGATTAGGCTGATGGAAATTGTAAGAGATGGATCATTTCTGACAGCACAGCACAGCATCGTTTTCTCGCTAAACTGACCTGGCTTGTCCTTAAATCCAAATTTTAAATTTTAGCAAGTTTTAGCAAGTTTTCGCAAGTTTTGTCAGAATCAGTTTTTTGGATTGAAGAGTCAAGTTTCACTTCAAGATTTTGATGCAACAACATTTTGATGATGAAAAAACAACTTTCTACAGTATAGAAATAGACGGCCAACAATATTTCCCCGAACGTTCGGAGAAATAAACATTGCATTATAATCTACCTAATAATAAAGTTACGTAGTAACTGTAGGCAGCTAGTTATTTTTAAATTTTTTAAATTTTTTCAAATATTTCACAATATAAACATTTTTGGCATAGCCTAGGCATTGAAATAACAAGTTCAAACACATCGCAGTGCCAGTGCCAGTGCCAGTGCAAGGATACCTGGTTCAACAGCTAGACATGCGCCTTTAAACGCACGTTATAGCCAAAAATTGTTTTAAAATTGTTTTAAAAAGTCGATGGTACGTACCGTACTTTCCATTATCGGCGAGACACTTGGACTATTACTCCCCGCTGTAAGAAATGACATTTTCGACTTAGTCCGCCAGAGGGCGCAAAACACACGATGATGTCATACGAAGCCGAGTACGAAGCCATGCTGTGGATATCGACCGCTAGGGGAATTTTATCTTGAAAAATGCATCGTGTTTGTTTACAAAATATTCTATCCAGCCAGAAATGCATGAATTTAGCCAACACGCGTCATCTGGTAACGTCTTCAATAAATTACTCATTCTGGGAGCCGGATGAAAAAGGAGGTTACAGAAAGGAAGAAGGGCTCAACATCCCCAAACAAATCCAACTGTTCAAGAGCGGTTTAGGTCAATTAAAAGACGAAATTCGCATGTGGCGAGGTGAAATGAAGGAGAAATTCTTAGATGAGCCAGCGTGGGTCGTCGAACCGGGTAAAAAAAAAAATAAAATAAAAATAAAAGTTAAATTTCTACTCTATAGGAACGACGGACATCGTATGGAAATTCGACAATCAAGAAGTGCTCGACAAATGGCTGGTGACATCCGATTCGGACCACACCGAAGGATTTAGTCAATGCACGCTTAGACTAAACGCGGCGAAAAATGCCACATTTAGTGGAATTCTACAAACACACTTACCCAAGGATGGCAGAATTAAAAAAGCCGGGTACTGCAGCATGCGCTCCATGCGGCCGAGGGTTCGTTCGTTTTTTAAATTTAAATTTAAATTTAAATTATTAAATGATAAATGATTTATCTCTATTTTAGAAGTCGTTTCAAAGAGCGATTTACCACGACTGGGACATGTTTACGCATTTAATTATGCGAGTTCGGGGCGATGGACGGCCGTATATGCTCAATCTGGCGAGTGTTGGCTATTTCGACGTCATGTTTAATGATATTTTTCAATTTGTCTTGTATACGAGAGGGGGCCCCTACTGGCAGGTTGCTAAAGTGAGTTGTAGTGTTGTTGAATTCAATGAATTTTCTTTCTATATTGTTTATCTAGATTCCGTTTTCGAGATTTTTTTTGGGGAGTAAAGGGCGAGTGCAGGACAAACAGTGCAAGATTCCGTTGAGGCAGATCACGAATTTGGGCATTTCGTGCGGGGATCGGTTGCCCGGTCCGTTTCAGTTGGAAATTGATTATATCGCGGTTCAATTCGATCCGTCGCATAAAGAAGAGTACGCGTATGAAATGTATCAAACACCGAAAACGTTTGTTGGGACATGATATGAAATGAGCGAAAAAAGAAAAGAATAAATTTGTAAATAGTTGAAAATTGTTGTCGTTATATTTATTAATACATTTTACAAAGTCTAAGGATGAAAGAAATAAATATTTGCAGACACAATTCCTCTCCTCTCCATGAAAATTGTCTAAAATTCCAGCTCCTCATAATTTACTTTTATTTTATTTTATTTTATTTTATTTTATTTTATTTTATTTTATTTAATTATTTTATACTTTGGCTCAAACTGAAAAGAAATGATAATATAAGAAAAGAAAAGAAAAGAAAAGAAAAGAAAAGAAAAGAAAAGAAAAGAAAAGAAAAAGAAATGAAAATGGAAAATGTATAAAAAGAGAAAATTGATCGACATATTTTGAAATGTTTGAAAACCAGGAAGACTCGGACGCAGCATTTGGATTATTTCATTTTTCCCAGTCGACGAATCCGAGGCCAAAGTACCGTCATCAAGCACTTTTTCTTTCTTTTTTTTTCTTCTCTCGCTTAGCTTAATTCGAATTCGAATAACGTGCTTTTATAATAACTATTGCATAATGACTAATGAGTGTGATAACGAATGAATAAATGAGCAACATGATTCGACCTCGATTCACCCGACCAACCAAACGCAGCAACAAAAAGAATTATTTTAATTGATTATTTAATTATTTAATTATTTAATTATTTAATTAATTAATTAATTAATTAATAATAATAAAATAGAAAAGATGTTTCGTTTGTTGTGTAAAGGTGGGACTGGAGACCATCGAGAAAATGTACGGACGTGAAGAGTGAAAGAGGCTTTGAAAAATGGCTCAGATATAATAAATGAGAAAACGCCTCCTTCCGTGACGCGACAACAAAGAAAACTACCACAAAGTTGCTAGTGCTCGAACTTGGAAGTGATGAAAATAAAAGGAAAAATCAAACGAAAACATAAATTTGTTTCCACTGAGAATCATCGACATTCATCAATCACCATATCGAACGAACGAAAAAAAAGCACTCAAACTTCATTTCAAGTTCACAGAAAAGTTGACTTTTTCGTTTTTTAAAAAGGTCCACAAAGCTATAGAAGATTGATTTTTTTCTCAACACTGAGCAACCAGCGTCGATCAACGTCAGATCAGAGGTATTTTGGAGAAAAGAGATAGGCATTAACGGTGCACCACCTTTCCTTTCCGTTCCTTTCCTTTCCTAATTCATCTTTCCTTGTTTCTGGCTGATTGCATTTGCGCGTTTTTCTTTCTTTCTTTCTTTTTTTCTTTTTTTCTTTTTTTTCTTTCTTTCATTCCATCACTCATTGACTCAATCGAGAATGACGATCGGTTCGGGTTCGACCGGAGCCAAAGTGGTCTTCAGGTTGAGCTTCCTCCACGGACGACGAGCGGCTTTTCTTAGTTCGGTACACGTCAGTTGTTTTCTTAATCTCCTGAGAAAAGAAAATTCAATTTATTATTTATTCTTTATTATTATTTATTATTATTTATTATTATTTATTATTATTTTTTCTTCAATTAATTAATTATGCATGCCTAGTCCCTTCAGTCGCCTGGAAATAAACGTCATCCGGAGCATCGACCCAACTGATCACTTGTTTCCGACCTAATTTATTGACTGTGGCGAGACGAGCTCGTCCATTCAAATGATTGATCACGCTACTGCGAGCGATCAAATTCGGAGTGAATATGTCGGTGCTCGTCTTCATGACGCCTGGAACCGGCCGCAAAGGGCGTTTCGCCGCGGGACCTGTCGTGTAATAATCAAAGTTTCGAATTTTTTATTTTTTAACATTTCGGATTTCGGATTTCGCTTTTCGCTTTTCTACCATTTTGTTCTTCGTAAACGCGTTTCCTGAGTAATGTGGGCGACAGATTGTTGATTCCAGGAGTGGATTTTTCAAATTCTCGTTCTCGATAAATAATGGGATCCACCAAGTACCTGCCATCTGCTAAAAGAAAAAAAGAAAATCAATTGCAATTAAAAACGTTAAGTTTCTCTTTCGTCGGGGACCTTCGCCACGAGGTGGTGGTGGAAAGGCGATTCGATCTGGTTGTGGCAGTTTGGATTTCTCCGTCGGTAACAACCACTCGGGCGTGGAATTACTTTCCATTCCCAGTCGATTGGACACTTCGACCACTTTGGTCCTCGGTTTGTCCTTGTTCTTCAAATACACCTTCAGATCGTCCGTGCTTCGGCCTTGGACTCTGCTGGTACCTGCAACAAAAAACAAAAAAAACAAAAAATTAAATAAAAAAAATAAATAAAAATAAAAATAAAAATAAAAATAAAAATAAATAAAATAGTGAGAAAAAAAACCAAACCAAAAACGAGGAAACATTGTTTGTTGTGTTTAGTGGGCAAAAAAAGAAAGGTATAACATCAATCAATTTGGAAATGAATTTTTTGTGAAATGAAATATTCCAGATTAGTTGGTGCAGATTTTTATTGCTAAGAGATTAGTTACATCGAGTACGCATCAGTTCAATCGTGTTCGAGACGACTACAATGACAGTACAGTTAAAGAAACGTCAAAAAATAAAAAAATGATAATGATAATGATGATAATAATAATAATAATAATAATAATAATAAAAAATAAAAACACAATTAAAAATTAAAAATGGGCCCTCGACAAACAAGAATGAACACATGGATCGATTAAATTTAATTTAATTAAATTTGATTTGATTTGATTTAATTAAATTTAATTTTGTGATAATAATAATAATCATAATAATCATAATCATAATAATAATAATAATAATAATAATAATAATAAGAAATAAAATAGAAAAAAAGGGATTTTGTTTTATTTTTTAATTTTTAAACTTAAAAGTATTATTAATTAATTAATTAATTGAATAATAAACAATAAATTAAAATGAATTAATTAATTAATTAATTAATTAAAGTGTTTGATTTATTTTCCACTATCCAAAGCTTACATTCTTGTTTGATTGCCACGTGGTTGACCGGCTGGAAGGGGTTTCGAGCAGCATGGCGGGGCCTCAGCAGATCCCGACACAAACGCCGTGCGACGCGCGTCACCGGACTCGTGCATAAGTAGAAGGCCGCCCGCGTCTTCATGATGGGCCGCGGACTACCCGCTCTGATGGCCAGTCCATGCGCCGTGGCACAATGTCGTGCCAGATGTGCTTTCAATTTGAATTCCTAGTCATCGAAACAACACATTATTCTCCTTTTCTTTTCTTTCCTTTTCTTTTCTTTTCATTTACTAAAACCCCTTTTCTTTTCTTTTCTTTTCTTTTCTCTTTTTTTCCAAATATATCTTACCTTGCCACAACCACTGATCGTACACCTGTGGGGTCGATGAGAGGCCATGTGGGCAGCTAGTCTCTCTGCAGAATCAAAAATAACCCGCAGGCCTTCATTATCACGATTCCACCATTGCTCATCTGGATTCAAGAAAAGTGATGACTCAATGCCATTACAAATTAGTTAGTTAATTAATTAATTAATTAATTAATTAATCATTCATTGACTGTCTCTTCACTGACACCTCCTTCAGTCATTTTTTTGCATTTTTCAATTTATTCATTTCAATATATTGAATATATTGAATATATTGAATATATCAAATGTGTGATTATGTAAATGAGTGTTGTTTTGCGTGTGTGTTAAAATCACATATTTGTTTTTTTCTTTTTTTCTTTTTTCTTTTTTCTTCCTTTTATTACTTCGTTACCCGTTTGTTTTAGTTTGTAGTTTTCGCTATTTTTAGTAATTAGTAGCTAGCTATAACGTGCGATTAGATTAGAGAATTGTGCGGTAGGCGACATTACCTAGTCTGGTGGGTTGTTTGAGTCCTCCGTATTTCTTCCAGTACGACCAGCAAATGCTGCATAGGCGACACTGCATTTGCAGCGGGCCCCACGCGTACCATTGACTCGATTGAAATACTAATTAAAATTAAAATTAAAATCAAAATTAAAATTAAAATTTAAAATTTAAAATTTAAAATCAAAATCATTTAATTTGAATCAACGTACTGTAACAACTCTCGCAGGGTTTGCCACTAACTGCTTGCGGATCGTTCGTGTTCGAGCCGTTCATCAACCCGGGTTTGTTGTTGCTGATCGCGGCCGGGTTCGGTTTGTTGCTGCAAATAGTGAAATGTAAAAAAATGTTTTACTTTCTCCTTGTTTCAACCCGTAGTCAGAGCCAATTTTTCTTTTTCCAATACATTGCGAGAAAGTCAATCCATTGGCTGGAGCCTGTTTGCTCGCCATTAATACAAATTTTTAGTAAAAAACGATCATCGAATTAATTTTTGTAACTGCATTAAACATTTGGTGGGAAAAGGCTTCAGCCAATGTACGTAAATGTGTTGGAAATGGAGTTTAGTCACTTTTTCACTCACTAGTTAGGAATGTACACTTGTTTTAATTTACTTTCCGCTTCTACCGCTTTCACTCGTTTCTGTTGAACGTATCGATCGGTCGTTTTCCACATGTAATAATATTCGATCACGTTCTTTAACGACTTCCAAGGTAGCTATTTTTCAAAGATTTCAAAGAAATGAACGAATGATTGACTATAGAATTTCCGATTTTACTTACAAAATCTTGCCGGATGTCGTTGAAATCTTTTCCGTACTTCTCGAGCGCCTCCTCGAATAAATTCGCCTCGGACGCCGACCATTCCTCCATTTCGTCTCGACACAACACCGGACCGGTCGAAGGAACCAGACTGGATATTGCTTCGGCTACGTCGTAATTGTGTCTGTGTATCGTATCCATCGCATGAAACTATTAAGAAAAACAAATTAATTCATTTAAACAATAAACTTCATTTTAAAGAGATAAAAAACGGACCAAAGTGACATCTCTGGACGCGGCTGCCGCACTCATGTGTAAACTCGGTTGCTTAACAGAACTCGAACAATCCAAAGCACGAGCAAACGTACCCACGGATCTAAAAGTGGTCAATCAAAAATTGTTTGAAAAATGAAAAATGAAAAATGAAAAATGAAAAATGAAAAATGAAAAATGAAAAATGAAAAATGAAAAATGAAAAATGAAAAATGAAAAATCAAAAACGATGTACCTAGCAATCACTAAAAACTGATCAATTTGTCGATCCGTTAACGAATGATACGGCGTCCATATTAACGTTTCTAAATCACTCAATTTACGATCGTCTTCTTCGCCCGCTGAGAAATTAAAAAGAAATTTCATCAATTTATATCACATTTCTTTCTATCCATTTGTTAGATCGTTACCATCTTTGACTAAGGGAATTGATTCGGCCTGGTACCTTGAACCGACACGGATTTCTCCTTTATCAGCCAGTAATGTCTTTTGTTGGGGATCGTAAACCAACGAATAAAAAAATGTGTCCTGAAAAAACATAAAAAAAAACAAATTTTACATTTAAATTCCATATAAAAATCATTTAAATTTACATCTTTATTTAAATAGCTGAGCAAGGATTCAGTTTCGTTGAGAAGAGTCACTGTACATTTGCCTCTAATGTGTGTTGCGGGTAACGTTTCAACTTGACGAGACAGAAAAAGCTCTCGATGTTTCAACTGGTGACGCTGTTTATCCGCCAAAGAATCCTGTTGTTCGCCATCGTGATCATCCTCTAAGGCACCTGGAAAAAAAAAAAAATATTGAAATTTGAAATTTGAAATTTCAACAAAAAAATGTTTTTAATACTTTGATGTTTGTCAGCCAGCAGAATAAGAGAGCCCGAAATGTCTCGTCTTCGGTAAAAACACATCACTTTAGCTTCCACGTTGCCATTGGGGGTCTGCAAAATTAAAAAATATTTAAAAAAAATTGAAAAAATATTTAAATAAAAATAAAAAAATAAATAAAAAAATTAATAAAAAATGTTATGTTTTGTTGCGTGAGGGCGCCGTCGGGTCCTCATTAAATGCACTGCATAATCATGTCGGCCACTGACGTGGTCATCTTAACGACTCCCTCGCACCAAAAAAAAAGTCAAGTCCAACATAAACTCACCTTGTTAAGCTCTTCAATTCGTCGAATTTGAAATGGAGATGTGGATGAAGTCTCAAAATAGACATAATCTAAAAAAAAATTAAAAAAAAAAATTAAAAAAATAAAAAAAATTTAAAAAAGAAACCAAATTATTCTTTGTTAGCAATTAAAAATGGAAACAAAAAATGGAATTAACGAAATATATATTTATTATTTTTTTAAAAAAAATGCATATTTTGTTTATTTTTTGGGATAATTAAAGCAAAATCAAGGTGTTTTGATTTAGGCCTAGTTAGCAAATTAAGCCTATCTGAGGTCGTGCTGTGTCTCCTTCTCGCTCGCGCCCGCCACACTCCCCACTCCAGTTGCACTCCACCCAGAACGACTCGTTCGTTTGTCCGTTTATCTAAACAAAGGCCAACAACATGCCGCCGATGCGAGCAACTTTTCGGCGCAAACATCGAGGCCGCACGCCGGCGCTCGACTCGCTTCGGGTCGGAGCGGCGAGTTGTTCGATCTAGTCTAGAGCTAAACACACCTGATGGTCATTCTAATTCGGCTAGAAAGCCAAGTTGCCAATCGCAATCGGTGAGATATCGCATCGCATCGCATCGCATCGTCTCGTCTCGTCGAATTAACAAAACGTGTTGCGGCGTGACACCTACCTCCCACTCTGTACATGTTGGCCGCCATTCTTTGGTTCTAAGGCGAGTTGTACTTGTTCATAAACTTCTCAGCACGACGTAGAATCCGTGGCCGCACTACTGGAATCCGCTGTTGAGGCTGAGCGTCTCATCGCATCAGGAGACACGTCGCCATTTTCTCCCGACTCCTGTCTTCCTCCTCTTTTCACAAATGACGTCACACGTCCTTCGGTATTCTTCGGCGGGAGCGAATCAACAATCTGCCGAGTGGGGCGTGGGGCGCGATTCGTGTA
The DNA here is from genome assembly GCA_000239455.1 of Strigamia maritima. Taxonomy (NCBI): domain Eukaryota; kingdom Metazoa; phylum Arthropoda; class Chilopoda; order Geophilomorpha; family Linotaeniidae; genus Strigamia; species Strigamia maritima. The sequence continues at coordinate 254,915 of JH432211.1, forward strand.
TTTAAATAAAACCGTTTAAATCAGAATTGTATTTTTTTTTTTTTTTTTTTATTTTTTTAATTTTATTTATTTATTTATTTATTTTTATTAAATATGACGATGTTTTACGTTACGAGTAACATTTTATTATCTGAATAATAATAATAATAATAATAATAATAATAATAATAATAATAATAATAATAATAATAATGTGTTTTGAACACTTTAAAAAGGTCAATTTGTTTGGTTTGGTAGTTGCGACACAACGGACCGACACCATACATGTACACACATGCGCACAAATTACAAATTACAAATTACAAATTACAAATTACAAATTACAAATTACAAATAGAGTAGCAAATATACTATTTATCTTTTTTTTATATTATATTTCGTTCCGTGCCTGCCTCATTTGCCGCCTTTTTCTGCGTTTTATGGCACTTGCATCGGACTCAAGGCACGACGATCGTGTGACTAGTAACAAATATTGAAATAAATAGCTATTATTATGCGCGAAACATTTATATTTATATTTATCTCTCTCTCTCTCTCGATTAAGAAGTAAGGACACTTGTAATTTCAATTTTTTCATCGAATGGAAGCAACATCGAATCGGATCGGATCGGATCAAAATCCAATTTGTTACGGATTGGACGTTTGTGGGCAATGGCAATCCTTTTCGGAGGAAGGCATCAGGAGCAGATCTTTCAGCATTGAATGCGAACATCCTGCGAAACGAAGAAAAAAACGTTTTATAAGTAACATGAGTAATTGTAATAATAACAAATACATCACGTTATATCCCCAACCCTTTAATTTGAATTTGAATTTGTATTTGTATTTGAAATATTGATCATTGCATACCGTCTCCGACATCCGTTTTTTACCAGGGGTTTGGTGATCGCTTTTAACGGCAACTGGAATTGGAAATTTCTTATTGCACGCATTCGTTAAATCTGGAAATGAAAATGAATTTCAATCATTTATTACTCGATATTTGATTGACATTTTTAATAATTTCTTACCAGTGGCGCAGTCACATTCCTTTGGAATTTCACTCGATCTACTTGTTAATTGTTTTCCTTCTAGAAAATTCAAAAATTCAGAATTTAGAAACAAATTTTAAATTTTTTTTGGAAATAAAAATTTTCCTTTCGGAAAAATCGACTCGACCTGTTTTGCAAAGACAATTAGAACGACATCCGGGTAGAAAGCAGCAGCAATAATAATAACTATTAACAACAGTAGGCGCATAAGCGACGACGGGACAACTAACGCACGGCCAGGGTTGAACGGCAGATGGCGCCGAGTATTCGCCGTGTCCGGGCAAGGGAAATGGAATGAGTCCCACGTAGAACGCATTCCCCGGATGCTCCTTCGCTTCACGTTTCATCCATTCGTCGCGTTTCGTTTCCCGAACGACATTTGTGCGCAAATCCAAAGGTTCCGACATTGAATTCACATTTGACTCTTTATCGTCATCTAAAAATAATTAATTTTTTTAAAAAAAAAAATAAAAAATTAATCAAAAGTCATTTTGATTTAAGTTTACAATGTGTGGGCGCAGCGGGCAAATATGGACGCGGATTGCCGATCATTTCGTTCACTGGAATTTGAGATTTGCTCGGATCGAGGTACCACTCCGGTAAGGGAAGTGAAGCGTTATCCGGCTCGCATTTCACTTTGACGGAACCAACTTCGTCGAACCATCTTTTTACATTATCAGCAGTCGAATTTACAAATTCCGGCGGTCGAAATAAATCATTTAAACGCTTAGTCCGTTTTTTAACGAGTTTTGTCGATGGTGGCGCCGTTTTGCACTTTTCTGGAACAAAATAAAAGAAATTTGTATTAATTTTTGGTTTTTATTTATTAACTTAGGAAATTATGTTTACCCGACTTGGAAAAGAAAAATAAATCGATTGAAAAGGGATGGCGAGCGGCTTTGCGTAAATAGTAAGCGTTTAGACGCGGAAAATGTTTGAAATCGCGCCGTCGGTTGATGCGGAAATTGAAAAGAACGACGCTACAAGCATTTGTTGTTTCACGTTGACTCGAAAAACGTTTTAAATTTTTCAATTTCATTCGGCTGGTCTCGGATTCCTTTAATTCTTGTTTAATCGGGTTAATTAATTTTTCTTCTTCCGGTCGGGGCATCCACGTTATGCCTTTAGTTTGGATCCAGCCGCCATTCCTTCGTTTTCCACCAGGTTTGTGTTCCAATTCCAAGATGAATCGGCCGTCTGTCGAAAGAAAATCACGAAAATTCATCGAAAAAAGGCAATAAAATCGAAAAAATTTCATTACTCTCACCCAAATAAAAACTAAGTTTGCCATTTGTGTCGTTCTCGGAGCTTCCAGTACGATTATTCTCTGGTTTTAATTCATTGGTGTTGTTAAACAACGTGGGCGCGTGTAATTTCTGTTCATGCACGAGTTTTTTGAGGAAATCATGCGCAGATTGCGCAGGTTGTTGGCATTCGTTGGGATCCGTCGAACGTTTTTTATTTCCCGATTGCACATTCGCATTATTTTCACATTTGCGTTTGTTATTCTGCGACGATTCGCACGTCTCGCAGTTGGGATTCGGCATTTTCGCACGAGACAATCCTCGAGACGAAATGGAGAAACTCACGATGACAGTGACAGCATTTCAAATCTGAATAAAAGAATTTTTTTTAAAAATAAATTTCAATATTCGTGTTACGACGCTTACCTATTTAACATTTAATAATTTAAGAAAGGTCAATTCAGACGGCACAATAATCGGTATTTAAAGGTACGATGATGATAAACATAGTCGCTGCGCTTCAGTGACCAGGAACGAGAAGAAACGACGTTGCAGCGACATCAAGTGGCAATATTTCGTTATTATTAGAATAATGTAGGTAACATTTAATTAAAAATCTTCATAGTTTTAGACTGTCGCTGCCTATTACAAAAAAATCATCTTCAATTAAATGTTTGTTTGGATAATTTTAGACATTTTTTTCAAGTTAAGTTGAGGCGAATGAGAAGTGCGAATCAAAAATAATATTTGTCTCATAGTATAAAGTATAAAGAGCGTCACAACATGGTAGAAATGTAAAACGATGGCATTATTCGTCAACTGCTCGCGATTCGGATCAAACATCGTTGTGAGAGACTATCCGAAATTCTTATTCAAACAATTATTTGACGTGACTCGCGTTTCGTCGTGGTCGTTGTCGTACCACGGACCAGGACGAAACGAGCGCAACGTCCTCGCCAACGCCAGTGCCAGTGCCAGCACCCGAAATAAACTCGGACATGGCAAGAAGGATTCGTCGCTTTTGGCCACTGTCATTCGACCCAGCTTGAATGGTTCGAACAAACACAAAACCCTAGCTAATCTGACCAGTTCGTTGGAGCCGAAATTCAACGACGAAAACAGGAACAAACTGCTGACGATCGCGAGAGTAAAAACGGGAAAAATTCAAAAATTCAAAAATTCAAAATTCATGAAATAATCTTTTCTTTTTTGATTTAGAAAGAAGATATCGTGACAATTCCCAACTTGTTGTGCGTAACTCGAATTGCTCTGTCGCCCGTGTTGGGTTGTTTGGTCTTGCAACATAATTACTCGTGGGGTCTGGGAATTTTTGTGTTCGCGGGCATCACCGATTTGGTATTTCGATTTTTTTAAAAATTTTTTAAAAAATTTATTTTTTTAAAAATTTTTTTATTTAGCTGGATGGGATGATTGCTAGGCATTTTCCGAGTCAGAGATCCATGTTGGGTTCTTTTCTCGATCCGATGGCCGATAAATTGCTCGTTTCGACGCTTTTTTTGTCTTTAACAGCTGTTGATCTTATTCCACGTACGGTATTTTAATATTTTATTAATCCGCATAATATGATGAGTTTAAATGAGGAATTAAATTTATTTCAGTACCACTAACTGCGCTTATCATCAGTCGTGATGTGTGTTTGGTGTGTGCGGGACTCTATATTCGTTACGTGTCTTTGCCAGTTCCGGTAAATCACTCGAACACGGTGGCGAGGTGAAAGTGGGCAAAAAAAGTATTTTTTTTTTTTTTTTTT
>JH432211.1:258980-349946 GCA_000239455.1 Strigamia maritima
TTGAGCTTCTATCATTACTTTAAAAGTTTTAAAATAAAGTGATTTTGTGTTTTTTTTTTTTTTTTAGAAAACCATGTCAAGATATTTCGACTTGTCGCTCGCAACTGCAAGTTTGTCACCGACAACACTTAGTAAAGTGAGTTTTACTCGATTATTATTCGATTCTCTCGCTTATAACTCGATATACATCCGCAGGTGAACACGTCTATTCAACTGTCGTTGGTGGCACTGACCTTAGCCGCGTCCGTCGTCGACTTGACTGGCCACCCCTACCTACACGGACTGTGTTACTTAACGGCAGCCACCACCGTCGCGTCGGGGCTCAGTTATATCTTCAGCAAACACACTTTCAAACTCCTTCGCCATCCGCATTTGAACCGGAAACGACTGTCGGCCAGGCGGCTCGTGGCGGCTCGGCGAACCAACATCGCCCAATAAAATATATAGATTTATCATTTATTGCGTGAATTTTGAATAAAATAAACATTTATACTTGTATTATTATTTTATTTTTGTAAAATACGTGATTTTTTAAAGGATATCGTTGACTAAAGTGCTGATGGCTTTCCACGTTTCCTCGCCGACCGGAAGGATTTGCTTGTTTGACAATTGGAAGCCGTTTAATGTGCCTTGATTCGGGCGAAGTTCAACGGCGTAAAAGTAGGATGTGTTGTTGGCGATTGAATGTTGCCAATCGATGCTTCCGCCGCCCGTCGGATCTGTAGTAGTAATCAATTGATTTCAAGTGTTCAATCGAGTTATAGTGAGTGGGTGACTTACAGATCACCTCGAAGATGGAACCGACTTTGAATGTTGTTCCGTGGACTGATTTAAGGGCTGCGACGGCTTTTCTCGAAGCTTTCAGCTGTAGTAAAAGTAAAACAAAAGTGATTTTCGTCGCGTAAAATTCAAATTTCTAATTTACCAAAGTGTCGTAATTGTCCGGTTTTTGTCTGATATAACCCCACGGATTCATCCACATTTGTCCAAACGAATGCAGCGTTAAACCCGCGCGAATACGTTTAGCATTCTTCTCGGTTAAACCCTTCATAGCCCGCGCTTCCGCTTCGGAAAAAGGAGATGGGCCAGGGTACAAATCGGAACATGGATTCTTCGACGTGGACGCACCAGCGAATCCCAACGCAAAATTGCGATTTGGATCGACTCCGTAGCAACCGGAAAATGGCGCGGGTCGAGATCGATTTTTACGCCAATTTCGATTCTAAAAAGAAAGAAAAAAAAATTATTATTTTTTAAAAATATAAAAACTTGAAAAATTGAAATAAATAATTAACCAATGTCCAAGTGTACGAGTATCCATCAGGATTCACAACCGGGATCACGTACCAATCGTAGGAATCGACCAATTTCGTTATTAATGTATCCGTGCCGTAATTTGTTACTAACTATTTTTTTTTAAAAAATTTTAAAATTATACATTTTATTTAGTTTTATCGATTATTGTTAGATAATAATACTTGATTTATGATGTAGAGCGCCGTTGCAGGTGCGATCCATTCGCGAGCGTGAATTCCAGCATCGATCATTATGACAGGTTTATCTGTTTCACCTGTGCCGATCTGGAAATAAGAAATTCAAAATCATGTTTTGCTGTATGGTATTCGATTTTTATTTTATTTTTTACTTTTAATGCGATAATTTCGCGATTTTCGTACGTGTGACCGATTATCGACTTCCGGACCAATTTTGGGTTTTCTAATGCCACTTGTCGCAAATAAGTTTCAATCTATTTGTAAAATGACAGTAAATGCTGAATTATGATATTTTTTTATTTCTTAAAAATTTATGAAACCTCGGTATATCGATGATATTGATTAAATGCGAACGATCGCGATTGAAGTCCGCGACTGAACTGTGGAGGGTTTGAGTCGATTTCGTCCTCGATAGATCTGAAATAAAATTTGAATAAAATTTAAAATTTAAAATGTTCATTTTTGTTGGATTTGAATTTTATTCGTTTACTTTTGCAAATCGACATTTTCTTCGGTCAAAACCGCTCCTACGGTTCTCAAAAGTTGAGCTACTCTTTCAACCTGTGACTTCGGCAGACCTAAAAACACTTTTTCTCCGACCATCGCTGGCTCATTGAAGAAATCAGCCTGAAATTTAAATGTAGTGTTGTAGGTAAATTGTAAAAACGACTAAATAGACCAAAAAAGCGGATATGCGTAAAAAAAATACTAACTCGATACGAAACATCGTCCAAATACAGTTGATGCAGCGCAGATAATTGACCGGCCGTAGTTGCGACAGTCGATACCACTGTATAACTAAAAATTAGAAATTTAAAAAAAGAAATTAAAGGATAATTTAAAAGAAAATCAAATTACTCATTACTCGCGATAATCCACGACGTCGTCCAAATAAGCGGTCACGCCCGACACGAACAGCAACAAGAGCAACATCTTCGCGAATAACGACAGATACTGATCCGATCGAATTTATAGCAAATCCAAACGGACAGGTGCAAAATGTGATAAGAGACATTTTGCCCGCAATGGGCCCCAAGAAAATAAACAATTTCCAAAGTTTCCATCCAAAAAAATGATTTTTTCATTTTCATTTTTTTAAATTTAAATTTTAAATTTTAAATTTTAAATTTTAAATTTTAAATTTTAAATTTTAAATTTTAAATTTTAAATTTTAAATTTTAAATTTTAAATTTTAAATTTTAAATAAAATATCAAATTCAAACTTTAATTTTCGATTTAGTTTGAATTTACACACCGCATAGCCATTAATCATAAATTACACATTTACACATCGCGATCTACGGATACCTTGGAATTTATTTATTTATTTATTTATTCATTCATTTAGCTATCCATCTACAATTTGACATGATAAACATATCAAAATCCATTATCTAAGTTCTATGAACTAATAAATAATAAATAATATTCAATTTTTATGATTGAGGCACTGTGGTCACGATTCGCACACCATGAGCGGCTTTAATCTCTTCTTTGAGGGCCTAAATAAAAATAAAGGCATTAGAAATAGCAATAATAAAGAAATCCGATATACTTCGTGTACTAGGCGATGTTGTAGCACTGTGCGGATCCCCTGGAACTCGCTCGATTCGACGATTATCTCGTACATCGCGCCACAGCCACCTAGCAATGTATTATGTATTAAATAAAAGTTAGAATTGAGTTGTTTTTTTTTCAAATCTTCGGTTCAGTTCAGACCAGAAATATCGGTTACGGCGATAGTCGACGCATGTGGGAATTTGTTCTTTAGAATTTCGGTGATTCTCTTCTCGCCTTCACTAGCGCCGATACTGCTCCATTTTGCCAGGTTTAATTCGCATTTAACTTTGCATTTAACTTTGCATTTTAATGACTGTCGCAATAAAGACCTCAACAACAGCATGTTTTATTACTACCGGGTACCGGGTCAGCGCTTTTACGGTGACGCCATCTAGTGATAAAAGGGAAAATGAATTTCAAATATCAAATGACTATCTTTATTTTTTTGATAAATATTTTTAATGGAAAAGTATAAAATTGTTGAAAAAAGTATAATTAATCGGATAAATCGCAGCAGCGCCAGATCATGATACTGGAAATATTAAAAATAGGTCGTGTTATTTTATTTTATATGTAAGAACTTCCGTCATTTGAATTTATTTTACCAAGCGTCGGATGAGCCGCTGGATACGAGAAATCGGTCGTCGTGGGTGAAACAAATAGAATTAACGCCCGGTGAATGGCCGCCGAATTTGTTGTACTTTGCCTGAATTAAAAATAAAAAGAAAAAGAAAAGAAAACAAAGAAGAATTAATTTAGAATGTCCACGACCCCATTAACCTGTGCGGACACGATTTTTTTTTAAAGTTATAAGATAACCAATAGAAATACGAACAAACGGATCCGGGCAGGGAAAAGAAAACAATTTGATTTGTCCCGATTTGTCACCAGTTGCCACTAAACTCGCGTCGTGATTGACTCGCGAGCAGACGATGCTCGATGTTGCATCTCGAACTCGAGGCCAAACGCCCAACGCTTGATCAACGATAGAACTGAAATCAATAATAGACCAATTAGAATAATAATAATAAGAATTGAATTGCGTAGACTTGCTTTGAGCACGAGGCCCACTCGACTGAACCGGGACCGGCAATTAATCGATCCGATGAAATTGATATGGTAAAAGGTTCGCGACAAACCGACAAATCGCAGACCTAAAAAATAAAAAAAATTCAAATGCTGTTATTTGAAATAAATTATTTCGTGTCGCTTTATCTCACTCGAAGCAGGGACGAATCGCGCGAAAAATCCACGCTGAACACCGAAGAAAAACGCGATGAAAACGAGCGAGACAGAGACAGCGCCAGAGGCGGAGAGACGGCCGACACGCGAACTACGTCGACAAAACCAGCGGCGAAAGCCAAAACCAAAATCGACGAATCGGGACTGAACCTAAAGATAAATAAATTATAAAAACGTTAAATAAACAAATGGAATCGAACAAAAACTATGTCAACTAAACTCACTTGACGTGGGTGAGAGGCGAACAGCGATCACGTCGTCTGTTGATTACTTGGAGAGTGGACCAGGAAAATACTAACAGTTCGCCATTGGTCAAACCGACGGCTAATAACGAACCGTCGTCGCTCCAGTCCGCGCACAAACCGGCGTGGGGTAAACGCAAGTTGGCCAAAAGGCGCTTCGAAATTCAAATTTTAAATTCAAATTCAAATTTTAAATTCAAATTCAAATTTTAAATTCAAATTCAAATTTTAAATTCAAATTCAAATTTTAAATTCAAATTCAAATTTTAAATTCAAATTCAAATTCAAATTCAAATTCAAATTCAAATTCAAATTCAAATTCCACGATATTTATACGAACATTGGAGTCCAAGTGCCAAGCGCGAAGCGAACAGTCGTCGCCCGTCGATACGAAAATGTTGGTTTCTGGATGCGCGCATATAGTAATGGCGCATGATCCGTGAGTTTCGTGCAGAGCTTGAACGGCGCTCGTGTTCTCGTCGATTTCGTAGATGCAATTTGAACCGGTGCCCACGACAATTTTGTTCTGAAAATTTGTTTTTGTTTTTTTCATTTAGAATCGTTTTTCGTTTTCGAAATGGAATTTTCATTACGCGGTGTCGGTTCACGCTACGAACGACCATCGGCATCGGCTTGGTTTTGGCATTCGGACTGGAGATGCGAAAAGGTTTACATCGCGTCATTTGCGAGTCCCATAACTTGACGCATGCGCAATTTTCATTCCTCGAATAAGAAAAGAAAAAGAAAACATAAAGGAATTATGAAATGTGCGATTCGGTTCGGTTTATTACTCGGTTTCGGTTTCTTTGGCTCCGGACACGACGAGTCCATCGAACGATGAGCCGTATAGAGAAAATATCGGTCCGCAGTGAGCGCGTGTCACCACCCGAATCAATTTCTCGTCGCGCCACACGAAAATCGCTCCGTCCCAACTGCCCGTCAACGTCGTCTTATTCTGAAAATCGCAAATGAGTTAAACTCTATCCAACAATTCGTGAAAGTATATATTGTTATTGTGGTATCTTATCTAGTCGAGCCGAGTCGAAAAATCATCGTTTCGTAGCCAAAAAATGTGCGCAACAATAGAAAAAGCCAAATGGAAAGAATTTTTTCAAATATTTACGAGCGTTTTCGTTCATTAACAATGGCACGCACATTTTTGGACTACGAAACAATGATTTTTCGACTCGGCTCAACTAGAGGATTAAAATAAGATACCACAATGTATACTTTCGGTTTCGGTACTTACGCCGCCGAACGTCAAAGACAGGAAAGTGGGAATCGGTTCCACGTGCCGACCGCGACGCCCGCGCAACTCGGCGCCCAGCACGCTCCAAAATTTGACGTGTTTCACTCCGATCGACACGAAATTCGTATCCGAATCGGGCGAAAATTGAGCATCAAACACCCGGAACCAATGACCGCGACAACTGGCCACTCGGACGCCCGTGCGCCATTTCCACACGCTGATCGTGTGGTTGGAATCCCGATAAACGCCAACTACGAACTGGCCGTTGCGAGAAAAAGCCAAAGAAACGACGGCGGCCGAACCCGAACCCGAACCGATGATCACCGATAGCGTGGTGAGATCGAGCACGTGCCACAAATGGATGAATGCGTGCGAGTCGCCCGTCGCCACCACCCCGCGTTCGGACGAGCTCCCGTTGATGGCCAGGCACACGATGTCGTGCTCGTGCGCTTTGTAGAATGATTGAACGCCTGGTGGGAAAATGAGAAAATAAAAATGATTTCAAATCGACATTTTAAAATTGGCGCCAAAACGATTTTTAAATACCGGAAGACAAGTTCTCGACGATGCCCATACGACCGGCGTGATAAACAATGTCCGAACCGTCGTTCACGTAACGTATATTATTCCGACAGTCGTATCCGCGATAACCGTGCACGTGTTCCAGTTCTAAACGCTGCATCGGAGCATCGCACGAAGTTCTTTGATCGAGCGATGCATTATCATTAACCAATTCCGCCGCTAGGTCTCGTTTCCCATTGGATTGTGGCGCTAATTTCGAATTTTTCTCTCTTTCCACGTCGCTGTCATATCCATCTTCGTCTTCCGGATCGGTGTCGTACGAACAATCGCTGTCTTCGTTCGCCCGTTGATCGCCGACTGCGCGCTGCCACACGATAACGGATCCGTCGTCGCCTCCGACGCTTATTAAATGTCGTCCGTCGTGGCTCCATTTCACGTTGGTGATTCGCCGGACTTGGCCGCGATATTTTTTGAATTTGGCGGGGTTTCCGTGGAGAGGAAATCGGTAGAGTTTGACGGAACCTTCGTCATTGGCCACCGCGAGCACATCGCCGTTCGGAGCGACGTCCGACGCGATTGCGCGATCGGGTTCGTCGATTCCTTTCGATTCGTCGCTTCTCGCGCACGTGGTCGACGTCCATTGTACGCGATTTGGATCGAGCGACACCTCGCGACCGTGCGGGGCTTCGAAGTGGACGATTTGACCGTTTTCACATTCGGCGCGGATTAATTTGCCTGAAAAAAAATGGAAATTTTTATCCGAAAATTGAAAAATCAAAGGAAATTCGGTACTCGTGACGTCCCAATCCGTGCGAACGACGGGCCTCGAGTCGAGGTCGCAAACTCCGACTCGTCGGTTTTTCGGCACGTGATAAATGTCGACGAAACCGCGGCACGCGACCGATAAAAACTTGTCGTCTGCCGAAATAAAAAATAAAGAAATATGAATAAATCATATTTCGACGATTCGAATGAATTGGAAATACTCGGAGAGAATTTTAGGTCCGAAACGGTTGAAGTGCGATGTCGGAATTGATAAACTGGAGACACGGACGAGAGGCCGATCAAATTTAGGAGACACACACCACCTAGCGTTAAAAAAATAAATTAGAAATTTGAAAAATGAAAAATGAAATAAACGAATAAATAGTATTAAATACCGTTGGCGTATCCGACGGCCAAAAATTTCGCGTCGGACGAAATGTGTACGGACGACGCGGGTCCGTGAAGTTGATGCAACATGAGCGAATGAGAGGTGGAAAAGTCCCACGAACGAAGATATGCATCGTGTCCGACAGTAAAAATGTGATCTCGCGAAGGATGAGTGCACAAACCCGACACCAGAGTGGCCGCATGACCCTAATGTATATTTTTATTTATTTATTTCACGATTTTATTATTTCCAATTGTTTTGAAATTTCATTTCTCTCGCCTGGATTAAAACGCGGATTAATCCGTCTTTATCCACTTGAACAATTTCTCCCGATTTCGTACCGACGATTATCTTCGAGTGACTGAGAAAACACGAACGAAGCGGCGGCTGCTCGTGCGACAACCGACCCGGCCAACCGGGCGATAGATATTTGTTAGAAATGACGTACGAGCGAAGACAGCGCTCCATGTGCTCGTCCCACAGACACAGTCGGCCATCTTTGCCACAGCTCACGAAACCCTGCGAGAAATTAAAGAAATTAAAGAAATTAAAGAAATTAAAGAAAAGAAATTTGAAATAAAATGGAATTACAAATTACCGAATCGACCGAATGAATTGAAAACACGGGCCCGGAATGACTCGGCACGGAGCGCACCAAGTGACAGTTTTGCCAAACGTGGATTCGACCGGACGAACCGCCCGTTACGAACGAGAACGAACTGGCCGAACGGGCCGAACGACCGAATGCGATGCACAGTAGCGTGTCGCGCGGAGACGAATCGAATCTGCCTCGCCGATATACAAATCCGACATCTAGTGTCAAGAAATTTATTTTAATTCGGAAAAATCACAAATATTTCAATTAATCAGAAATCAGAATTACCAGTTTGGCGCCAACATTTCAAATTTTTCTTTCCGACCGTCACAAACTGCGCAACATCGTGCGGATTCCATTTGACCGCGAATATCTTCCTCCAATCGCCGCTGACGGATGCGATTGACGAACCCTGGCGCCAATCCCAAACAACGAGCGAAGAATCGACGTGTAAACTGATGAGTTTTGCGCCATCGCCCGAAAAGTTCAGACAGCACGCGCAGCTCCCTCTGCCGACTCCTTTCTCGCACATGATCGAGACGGCAGCGAGTGTTTCGTCCGACCACACGTGAATCGCGGGACGAGAGCCCACCTAAAAATCAATTCATTTATTCATTTATTCATTTATTTCTTCGAGTAAACTCCATTGCCAACACATTGCGACAAACTCCCATTGGATAGCGCCTGTTTGCTTGCGCATTTATACAATACAAGTATATGGTCGTTTTTATGCTTGCTTATGGTTGCTTACAGTCGCTTATGGTCGTTTATGGTCGTTTATAGTCGTTTATAGTTGCTTATGGTCGTTTATGCTCGTTTATGCTCGTTTTTATGGTTGCTTACAGTCGCTTATGGTCATTTATGATCGTTTATGGTTGTTTATGGTTGTTTATAGTCGCTTATGGTCGTTTATAGTCGTTTATAGTCGCTTATGGTCGTTTATGCTCGTTTTTATGGTTGCTTACAGTCGCTTATGGTCATTTATGATCGTTTATGGTTGTTTATAGTCGCTTATGGTCGTTTATGGTTGTTTATAGTCGCTTATGGTCGTTTATGCTCGTTTTTATGGTTGCTTACAGTCGCTTATGGTCATTTATGATCGTTTATGGTTGTTTATAGTCGCTTATGGTCGTTTATGCTCGTTTTTATGGTTGCTTACAGTCGCTTATGGTCATTTATGATCGTTTATGGTTGTTTATAGTCGCTTATGGTCGTTTATGCTCGTTTTATGGTTGCTTACAGTCGCTTATGGTCATTTATGATCGTTTATGGTTGTTTATAGTCGCTTATGGTCGTTTTTATGCTCACTTATGGTCGTTTATGCTCGCATACGTATGATTGCTTATAGTCGTTTATGCTAGTTTATATTTATATGGTTGTTTATGGTCGTTTTTCGAACTATTTTGTTAAGTGCATGAAACAATCGCCGGGAAGGCTCTAGCCAATGGCAGTTTGTTTTGGCAATGGAGTTTGGTCTACCTGTGCGGAAGCGACCAAATCTTCGAGTGGGTGAAGGCACAGGCTGAGAATATCGTTCGTGTGACCTTGGTAAAAACGCTGTCGCAAAGTGTCGCGGTTCATCACGACACCCAGTATGGATGAGGAGTAAACGATTTCGCCTTTACGATTCGACAACACGTTGTTACGACCGTCAAATCCTCGATAACTAAAAATATTAAAAAATATCAAAAAATAAAAGCAAAAAAAATGTAAATTGTCAACTGTGGCACCCGAAAACGCATCGCACAACGAGTCGGACGTCCGGCGCACAAATTTTATTCTTCGTAAGTTGACGATTCAAACAACGATCGCTATCGATATGAGTATGAGTATTGATCATTCGGAATTCGGCTTCAATATCCGAATCGACATGCTCCGAATCGGATGCGTCGGAATCGCTCTCGTCGCTCGGAGGTTCCATTGAAACTAAAAACAAAGAATGAGAATGTCATTTTGTTTATTTGTTAGAACTAAAACTAACCTGGAATTCGGTTGAAATCGCCTTTGTCCGCCACTAATCGCCACAAACAAATCGCTTGGTCTCGTTCGCCCGTCGAAATGACACATTTTCCATCGCGCCAAAAGCGCACGTTCGTCACTCGATACGAATGCGCCGCATAGCGATGAAACTTGGCACCTTTGAAAAAGGTGGGAAACCGAAACAACTTGACGCAACCGGACGATTCGCCCACCGCCAGAACATTCTCATCCATCAACGCATCGGCCGTAGTCACATCCGAATCCGAATCCGAAACCGAGTGTTTGCCCCGAATTCCTTCGACGTGCTGTCCCGCAACGCACGTCCACGACGCCCACATTACTCCATCGTCGCTCACTTCGTTTCCGTCCGCAGCGTCGAATACGTGCGTGCGTCCGTCCGAATAGTTGACCCGTACGAAAATACTGTCGTCGGACCAGTCCACGTGCAACGCGGCGCCTGAACACTCCACTTCGCAGCGGATCGTTCGGTGGTATCCCTTGCGCACGTCGTAAATGTCGAGTGAAGAGTCGGATCGACCGACCGCTACGAACAAAGAGTTCGGAGCGAATTTGACGGCTCGAATCGCGCCGTTGCTGTCAGTTCGACGCACGATCCGACTCAGATCGCCGCTAGACAGCACGTCGAGCGTGCCGTTGTCGTATCCGACGACTAGATGAAATCCGTCCGGCGCGAAATCGCACGAGCGGGCTACGAAATCGGTCGATGCCGCAATTAAGAGTCGTTTGTCAACTAAATTCCATAATCGTACAGTTCTATCGTTTCCAGATGTTGCGAATATTGGTCGTAGAGGATGGATGGCTAAAGCGAAAATCGGACCGGGTCCGTGTCCACGCACGTGCCAATCGACTACGCGACCTTTGGCCGTTAATTCCAGTATTTCTCCTCTCCGAGTGCCGATCAATACGCGTCCGTCCGAACATCGAATGCTCCGTACACAAAGTCCATCGTAGCCGCCGTCGATTCGTTTGAGATCGATTCGCAGCACTGGCTCCAGGTCCGAGCTCCAAACGGACACGATGCCATCTTTGCCGCCCGAAACTAATCCGTCCGAGTAGTTGTTGATGCACACAACTGCACCCTTCAATAGTAAACAGAAATTTTTTATTTTAGATAAAAAAGCCTAAAAGATGCATAAAATGCATTTTGAAGTGTAAAAGATGCATTTTGAAGTCTAAAAAATGCATTTTGAAGTCTAAAAAATGCATTTTGAAGTCTAAAAAATGCATTTTGAAACCTAAACGATGCATGAAATGCATTTTAAAGTCTAAAAGATGCATAAAAGGCATTTTGAAGCCTAAAAGATGTATTTTGAAGTCTAAAAGATGCATAAAATGCATTTTGAAGTCTAAAAGATGCATTTTGAAGTCTAAAAGATGCATTTTGAAGTCTAAAAGATGCATTTTGAAGTCTAAAAGATGCATTTTGAAGTCTAAGTCTAAAAGATGCATTTTGAAGTCTAAAAGATGCATTTTGAAGTCTAAGTCTAAAAGATGCATTTTGAAGTCTAAAAGATGTATTTTGAAGTCTAAAAGATGCATTTTGAAGTCTAAAAGGAAGCATTTTGAAGTCTAAAAGAAGCATTTTGAAGTCTAAAAGATGCATTTTGAAGTCTAAAAGATGCATTTTGAAGTCTAAAAGATGCATTTTGAAACCTAAAAGATGCGTAAAATGCATTTTGAATTAATTTACCAAGTGCGCGTTGGTGAGGACGTTCTGCAAAATGTATTCGTTCCACACGTAAATGTCGCCGCTCAACGAACCTGCGTACAACAATCGATTAGCCGCTCCGAATGAATGGTACGAAAGACACGTCATCGTCTGAATCGGAGCAACGTGCCCGAAACGACCTCGTTTACACACGAGCGCGTTGCCGTGCAGCGACCAAAACTTGACGTGTTTGACGCCGCACGTAACGAAACGATTCTCAGAGTCCGGATGGAACAACAAATCCAAAACCAGCGACGGATGCGCCCGACACGATGATACGATGCGTCCATCCGACCAGTTCCACACGACCACTGTCGAGCCCGAATTTGGCTCGCAACACACCGAACCGAGCAACTTGAAACAATAACTGATTACGATACGATAACAATGCTTCGTATCGGACATCGGACATCGGACATCAACTTACCGTTCCCGAACAGCTAAACGAGATCTCGCAGATGTCGCGCACTTCCCGCGATAATTCGGAGATCGGAGCCAGAGTTCGCGTGTCCCATACGAAAATCGTGTCCGATTGAGCGGATGCGGCCAAAACCAAACGGGGATGAATGCGTAAACTTTTTTTTTTTAAAAAAATTAGCATAAATTCAAATTAATACGAAATTACCTGCGAATTTGTTGCGAATGACCCGAAAAAAAACGCTGCACGTTTTGCCGCGGATCAAAAACGACGCAAATGCATCCGACAAAATAAACAATTTGTCGGTCGCAATTGTAAAATATGTTATTCCGACACGAAATATTCTTGTAACCGAAAACCCAGTCCAAATGGAGCGCGCGATCGGGAGCCGACCGATCCATTTCCCTGAAAAGAAAATGGCGTCACCATTGGCCGAAGCGACGCCAGTTGCTATGGAAACGAAACAACTATGGATAGTTTTGTACTCTGAAGCGAGAATTTATTTTGAAAATAAAAATAGAATTGAAAAACAGGCACTAAATCGGATTTATTTATTTATTATTGTTTAAATTAAAAATTTAGTGAAACGTTTCCTTGGCGACATCGACGTGATTGCGATGCTCGTTCGCATTGCATTCCCACTCGATCGAGTGCAGCGAACTGCCCCACGCGCAATGCTGCTCGTCTTCGGCTTTGTACATTTTCGCTTGGAAACACGCTTTTAGAGTCCCCTTTTCACTGATCTAAATAAATAAATAAATCATTTCATTTTTCATTTTTTAAATTTTTTAATTCATTATTTACCTTGATAATAATGGGCACCTGTTCGCGCTCACCTTTGCGAGTTGGCAAAATGCCCGCCGTCGACCAAACGGCGCTGTAAACGCACTCGGAATGATCTCTACTCTTCTCTTCGACATCTAAACTCGTTCCGTGGATGCTCAAACTCCTGCGAATTAAAAATTAAAAAACACATTCCTTGGTCGTCGATCGACAACATATTCGGTTGCCATGACAACCGCATCCCGCCCCGCCATCTTATTCTAAAATCCACTAAATCGTTTAAATCCGCAATACAATCGAATCGATTTACTAACGGCCTATGAGATTAGACCTTATTGCGTCACATTTTTTAAACTTAGTCACATCTTACTCGAGTATTTGCGGGGGTCTCGAAGTAATGCAGAACGCGTAAGCCGAATCCGAGTGCAGTTTGATGGTTCTGGGGTTTTTAAACCGATTTCCGTCCACTTTGAAGTACGCGGGTCCGTCGTGTTTCTCCCGCTTCAGCTCGAGAGTAAGTTTGAAGTGAAGCTGATGTTCCATCTATGGCTGCTCCGATCGATCGATCGATCGATCGATTCTGGCGCTCACTCGATGTCGAGATCCAGCTGGCGAATGGCGAATGGCGAATGACGAAAGGACGACGCCATTCATCCGCGAGGGAAGCGACGAATACAATCTTTTAAAACGATATATATATTTTTTTTTAATCGTTAAAGTACCCCTGGCTCCCTACATAAAAATAGCCCTTTTGAAAAATAGATAGATAATATAATGTTTATGTACATCTTGATTCTTGGAATTGCATTGGTTCATTTCTCGAGAGCGAATTTGATGGCCTGAAACGAGTTTTCGTGATTTTTTTTTTAAATTTAAGTCGGAATTTGAGTTTGTCGAGTTACTTTGTGCAAAGACGTGAGCCAAGCGATTGATTTGTCGGTGGTCAGAGGGTTGGTGAGGAATTTTAGCTCGCGAAGTTGGTCGTTCGGGTCTAAATAAACGATTTCGACGCCGCTCGTCATCCCCACGTTTTGGCCTGGAAAATCAATCAATGTATCAATTAAAAGGAAAAAAAATTGGAAAAATTTGTGTCATTTGGTTTTGACGGTGATAAATGGGGAAATTAAACAATCGAGGATGAGGAAAATGGAAATATCAGTTCAAAATGATAAATTTCATTTCCTACTCTTTTTTTTTACCTTCAAATTGGCGTAAAATTTGACTTTTTTTAATACATGACACCGATAACGGCTCGTGTTTGATTTCTCCATCGAAAACGATGAATCTGAATGAAAGAAATGTCATCTTTTATACTTTTAAAATGTATTCGATTAATTTTGGTCTACCTATGATCGGAAGACAATCTGCAAATCAAAAAATCGAATTTTTCGTCGTTTTCTTCGAATGACACGTTGGAACCTTTCGTAAAAAAGAAAAAAAAAAAAAAAAATACGATTACAATCGATGGCAAATTCAATTCGAAATGTCAT
Organism: Strigamia maritima; assembly: GCA_000239455.1. NCBI lineage: Eukaryota > Metazoa > Arthropoda > Chilopoda > Geophilomorpha > Linotaeniidae > Strigamia > Strigamia maritima. The sequence goes on from JH432211.1 coordinate 273,437, forward strand.
TCTACTCGCCGTTGAGCAGAGTTTTCAGGTTTTTCTCAAAAAACTCGTTTTCTTTGCGCGTGACGTTGGCACAGGAAACGCACATTCGAACTGGGTCGAGGAAACACATTCGAGGAAGAGCGATTTTCGCGTCGCAACAACGACCGCAGAAAATATGTCCACATCGTCGACAGTGGTGCTAAATTAAAGAACAATTCATGCCCAATTTGCGCTCACGAATCAATTATTTTATTCAAATTTTAATTACTCGTCTCGTTAGGAAGTCGAAGGTCACGCCACATTTGACGCAATGCATAAACTGTAAATAAAAAAAGTTTGAAATCAACGAGAAAATGGCGAAACGAGTCATTTTCATCTAAATTTACTTGTTTATCTATATCCCACTGCGGTTCCGACAATTCGAAAGGACTTCGACGTCTGTCGTCGACTGACACCATTCGCAATCCACTCTTGGATCGCACCAATTTCCTTTCGCCCGACATTTTTAGTCGGGTCTATGCGCAGAACAAATCCTTCCTATGTGTTACTGTAATTTAATGAGCAACAAAATTGCACGTCTGTATCAATAAGTAATTATAATTAAAGTATTTTAATTGTATTTTTTAGATACGAAATTACATATGTTTACACATAAAGTGGTATTTTATTGTAATTTACAGTTGGGCTTCAATTTATCATTTTTGTACAGTTTTAAATATCGTTTTGGTTTGGTAAACCAGTTAATTATTAATTTTTTAACCCATTTTGTGAGGTTTTGTGGTTTTTCGATTAGAAATGCGTTACGAATGCATTTTTTAAGGTTTTTCCAACTTAATTCGGTTAATGAAGCGGAAATAATCGAGGAATTATTTTTTCGATTTTCATTTTCTTGTTTTAACCAAATAAGAATTTGTTTTTTGGTGTCGAGTTGCGCTAATTCGCGTTTTAATAATTTTTTCGATGTCTGAAATGAGATAAAAATTATTGCAATTAAATTGTTTTTACAATAATACAAATTGTTCTAAAACTTGCAATATCGGGTTTTCCAGCTGCGTATTGTGACCTCGAAACTAAAGCTGCGCATCAATAAAAATAATAATTGGAAAAAATGTTGAAACAATATTATTTTTTTAAACTCACTTCCAATTTCAATTTGCATGTTCACTTTATCAATTTGAAAAAATTGTTTAGTTTCTGGCTCGGGGTCGGATTTTGGAATATTTTCAAATGTTTTTGTGAAGTATGAAGAAATGTCTCGAGTATTGGACCTGAAAAATTTAAATAATTGTTGGTTTAACTCGGAGATCAGTTTGTTTGTTTGGATTTTTTACCTGGAAGATTCAGGAATGTGTTTCAAGGAACCGAAAGTTTTAAACTCAGTTAAAGACTCGGGTAATTTTTCTTCACCTGGAATCTAGAAAAATTAAAAAGAAAAACGGGTTTTTTTAAATAAAACAAATAGATTTTTGTACATAAAAATTAGAGTGCGTCTTATTACCCACAAATTATATCTTAGCCCAAAATATTTGTTTCGAGTTTCGACCAAAGAAAGTTCACTTTTTGGGTGCAAGAAATGCATTTTTTTCTTCTAGAGAGATGAATTCTTGCTCCGAAGAAGACATAACTTGGGATAATAATTGTCGCGACTGTATACAAGAAATACATACCCAAGGAACGGGTGAAGCGCGAAGAAACCGCAGCTGTTGATACAGTTTATTATATAATTCCACCATTTCAAACGTCAAAAACGCAGATAAAACCCTAAAAATAAATTTCTTTTAAAAATCAGAAAAAAATTATATAAAACCCAACTGAATTAAAATTAAAAATTACCATAATCGACTGACGCATGAAAACAAAAGTATATTTTGATTAATGAAAAAATCCATTTCCAAATCCCATTTAATCAGCATGAAACAAACGTTAACGAAAACATTAAGGCATTGATAAATAAAATTAGTTTTTAATCAATTTGCAAGGATACTCGATGGCCGAAAAACAATGATCGCACGCCTGACTCAACAAATGCACCGCGCAAACGGTTTTCGCCAGAACAAACTCCAACATTTGACGCGATCCGAGCGTCATGTCGCCATTTTCGCTAAAAAGTAAAGAAATTCGAGTGTTAAAACATAAATGAATGAATTAAGCGATTGATAGTTACTTGGGAATTGATGTTGAGAAATTTTCGTACGTCTTGGGGATGTTTAACAGTTCAAATTTGTCAAAACACACGCGCAACTAATGACAAAACATTGCATTAAACGGTTATTTCAATGTCAATGTTCTTTTTACTCTTTGCATCGCGTGGAACTTCTTTGATCTTCGAAATTGGCTGTTCATTTTGAATAAAAGTCGTTTCATAATGGCGATTTCTGCGTGAAAATGTTTTTTAGCCGGCAAATTCATCTGTTTATCCATGAGTTTTCTTAGACTTTGACGTACAACTGAAAGATATATTTTTTAAATTTTTGTAATAAATGTCGCTGATAAATAAGCTGAAAATGAAATGTGTTATTTACTTTTTTTCTTGGTTGGATAAACGAGAAACGGCGGAGGTTCCAAGGACGTGCTATTCCACCAACCACTTATACCTTCCATTATGGTTACACCCCTAGAATAGATAAATTTCATATAAAATATATGTATGATATAAAAATGTTAAACAGCGATACTTACTTCTTGAGATTTAGTTTTTACGCTTGGAACATGGAAGCGGCCATTAATCATATCTAGCGACAATATCTATTAATAACTCAGTTTTTGAACAAAAGATGGCGCCATCAACTATAAACCATGTATCATAGCATGTATAAACTTTACCAAAAATCTGAGAATCTGAAGAAATTCTATTTCGCTCATAAATCTCACTAAAAATAATGAATATATAAACAATTACTTTGTGTAAAGATTACAATTAAAGATAAGTTTTTCACCGGATGACTAGGTTATGACGTAATCAGTTTTGTTTGTTTTGAATTTGAATGGACCGTTATGAATGGTCGTTGTTTCGCGGCAACTTCGTTACTTGTCCCGCGATTCTTTTCAGCAGCAACATCGACCATGTCTTCGACGAAAAGAGGCGCGCTAATTGTGTTGGAAGGCTGCGATAGAAGCGGCAAATCGAGCCAAGCCAACAAACTGGTGGAGAAATTCAATCTCGAAGGAACAGCGTGCAATCATCTTCGCTTTCCGGGTATCAACATTTTTGTTGCTTTAACATTTCCTTCATCAAAAAATAATGAATATGAATTTTTCAGACCGAACTACTACGATTGGAACTTTAATTAACGATTACTTGCAACAAAAATCACAAATCGAGGATCATGTAATTCATCTTCTCTTTTCCGCCAACAGATGGGAGTTCGCGTAAGCAAACATGTCGTTTTTCATTCAAATAATTCAATTATTTCAATTATTTCTTTATTTACAGTCAGACAATTAAAAGTAAGCTGAAAAAAGGAATTAATATTATAATCGATCGATACGCATATTCGGGAGTTGCTTTTTCCGCGGCAAAACAAGTAAACGAAACCGAAAAATCGGCAAAATAATCGATAATTATATTCATCATTTATCCTCTTTGCTTAGGGAATGGATATTAATTGGTGCAAGCAATCGGACGTGGGTTTGCCACGTCCTGATTTGGTCCTGTTTCTCGATATAAGTCCGGAACGGGCGGCAGAGCGGTCTGGATACGGCGATGAGATTTACGAGAGTTTAGAGCTCCAAAATAAAGTTTACGCTAATTATTTGAAATTGAAAGAACGCAACTGGAAAGTGAGTTTAACGGATAAATTCCAATAAATATAATATTTTTTAATTTATATTCTTAATTACAGTTGGTGAACGCGGATCGAAAATTCGACGAAGTTCATGCGGAGTTGGTGGGACACATTCATAATGCCATTAATTCAATTAAGGATACTCATATAACCGGATTATGGAAGCCAAATCACAAATCTTGATTTTATGCAATCGAATTTCACTTTTTTTTCTTTTTTTTGTTAAATTCTTTATCAGTAATCATCATTTTTAAACAAACTTGTATAAAATTCCGCTTCAGTCATTTGCCGTCCATATTTATTCGCTATTTCCTGCAATTTAAACTTTCTTCTCATGTGCGGCGGCTGATAACTGCAAATAAAGGAATACAAATTAGTTTTTCAATCAAAATCTCGTTTTTTTATGGTTTTTACCAGTCGTTTTCTAAGCGACGTCTACGACACACGTTGAGTGCCGTTTGCCTGACGAGGGGTCCCAGAACTCGCCGACTGACCACCATGCCGTCCAGAAGGGGAATCGCCGCCCATACTCTGTTGCCTTGCCTTTGCACGTGAATTCTGAAAAGTCCGTTTTGTAAGGCGTGGATGAATACGACGAACATGTCCTTCTCTTGCACCCGATTCGGGGCGGTTTCGTTGCCGATCATCGTTTCCGGCAGCAATTCAACTGAAAATTAAAAAAAAAAAATTATAAAATGAAAATAAAATTTTTTTTTTTATTGAATGTTTATTGATTTTACTCAGAGGGAAATTTGCGTGATCTTCGAAGCTCTCGAGCCAAACTAAAATGACTTTAGTATCGCAGCCGGACGAGGAGCTGTTGCCGCGGCCAAATTTCTTGTTTCTGGCATCTGCGGGGCTTTCTTGTTCTTTGAATGCCACTTTGTCCAAGTCCAGAGAGAGGGTGCGGGGTTTTGTGGTGTCCAAGTATGCCGGAATCGTGTCGACGACTGGCGGCACCGAGTGGCGTTCGAGAGCCGAGCGATCAAAACCAACTGAAAATGAAAATGAATGGAAGATTTTTTCAATATTTTCGTATTTTAATTGAAATGTTTCATTTAAATGCACCTTCGAGGTTTAGTTGAGAGTTTTCTTTGCGTTTGGCGGTCGGTACGACGAACGCCATTTCAGAACTGAAGTCCGACCAATAGAGAACTTGTTTGTGGCCGCAGTATCGACCCCCGCCGTGATTCTCCTCTTCCGAATCCGATATTTCGCAACTGGGAGACACTTTCCAACTCGTGCTCACGTGGCCCGTCCAACCGGGGTGTTTGGCCACGTCGACGGGCCAACCCAAAGTCAGAAGGAACTCCATAAACGACGTACTCACATTGTCGCGTTGCATCTAAAACGAAAAATATTAAATAAATGAATAAATCGATTAAAAATGAATAAATAGCGATAACTTACGACGTTGGCCATGATTTCTTGCGGTGTTTTTTGACCACTTTTCACGTAAAAAACGAAAACTGTGTCGTACGTGCGACCGGACATTTTGTCTAAAATCTCGATGTCGTTGACGAAATTGTTTTGAGCGCTGTCTAGACGAATTAGTGACGGATGGGAAGAAATAATGGATTCCTGGAATAAAAATAAGAATAAAATTTTGAATTTTTTTGAATTTTTTTGAATTTTTTTGAATTTTTATTATATAATTTTACCCGAAGTGATTCTAGCGAAAGAAATCCGAAATGAGAGAGAAACAAACGAGCCGTTTGAAATTCGTGACACAATTCGGGTGCTCTGCATTCGGTTTCCGGATTTGGATATTCCGTTTTGTAAATATCGTTTTTTCGCTGAATTTTCATTTTCTCTTCGAATGCAATTTGCGAGTCGAGCAATTGCGATAATTTTTCGTGTTCCGAAGCGATTTGCTGATCGTTCAGCAGAGAGTCGAGTGACGGAATGCTCTTCTCCCTATTAAAACAATATGAAACCAATGAGAAATGAGAAAATGTCATTTTTGTTCTACTTACGCCTTGCAAAAATTAATTCGATCCACCGACTCGGGAAAATGTCTCTGACGGATATTATGCACGATCCCCATGTCGTTAATCGGCAGCGGGCGACCGGGATTCACCGCGTAACACTTTGTCCCCGACTTGTGCCGCGGTAAATGACGTAATTGCATCGCCCAAGCGTGTCGACCGAAGGGACCGCGATTCAGAACGATCACGGTCGGTTGCGGATCTAAAATAAAAGCAAAATGAGTTATTTGTCGCTATTTTATACAAATTTTTATTTTTATTCGTTGATACCCTGATCGTTGCCCAACGGCTGCTCCAAAAGCGCCAGAATAAAAGAGTTCTCCACGACGCAGTAACAAAATCTTGAAAGCGCTTCCTGTTTCGAGTCGCAATGAGGCAATAAAGTGTCTTCGTCCAATAGAGAAGACAAGGTTTCGGGACCGCAAGCCGTCGGAAACGCACCGGCTTGGTCAAGAACGTAATTGAGAGCCGCTTCGGCCGCATCGCGTACTCGTAACGACACCGGTTTGCACATTTTGTCGCCTTTCATGCTCGGCGTGTCCGTGTGTTTCGCCTAATTCAGATAAAAAAATAAATTTTATTTTTATTTTTTATAATTTTATACTTTTTTATACCTGCGATTTGGATCCCGAAATGCCCAACTCGATGACCTCGAGCACGGTTCCGAGACACTCTTTATCCTGCAGTAAATACGGATGTTCGACCAACCACGAACTGACGCATTGGAATGCAGCGACAATGGTCGAGTGTAGATCCTTGGAATGCGCTGGTGGCGGACGATTACACTGCGACACAATGTAATCGCAGATCCATTTGACCGCTCGTTTGCATTCCATCGCTTCTGGAACAATAAACGCAACAAATTATCATCGACAACTCAGTAAAACGCGTTTCTACCTGAAAGTTTCTTGGCTTGCAGCGCAATAAATAATTTAATAAACGGACAATTATTTGGAGAAATGAAAATAAAATTTTCACTTAACGCACCTTGTTCGTGGATCTTAATTTTACAAAACCCCGAGAGGAGTTCCAGAGCCGCCAATGACACGTTCAAATCGGTTTTCCACGACGAAATGAGTCGATGACAAACCAAATAGGTGGCGCGAACGAATAATGCGTGAGCGGAATCTAGAAAATTGAAAAAATTCAAAAATTTAAATGAAAAATTTGTCACCAGAGGGTCGAAAAGCGGTGGTTAGCTAAAGTGTATGTACATTGGGGTTAGTTGGATCGGAATCGGATGAGAAAATTGAGAATTCGGAAGAAGAGTTGTCCATTGCATGCGATGTATTTCATGTCCCGTAAACAGCATGATGAGAGCGGTTCATATTTACCGTACGACGGACTGAAATCCGCCTCGAAACTACTCAATTCGTCGGCAGCGGCCGCTGCCGCTGCGCCTGAAAACTCACTCGCACTCGCACTCCAAGAACTAAAAGATTCGCACGGACTGCCAGCTAAAATGCATTTCGTTCCATAAATACGACTAATGAGGATAATTTGAATTTGGGAAATATTGACGCAGTTGGATATATGTACCGGAACATTGCAAGTTGACCGCTGTGTCGCCGGAATCGTGTTGCAGCGCGAATTGCTCCACTTCTTCGATGGCGGCCGCATCTTGCACGCAAACTAACAAACCGGCTGAAAAAAAATAAAAAATAAAAATAAAAAATAATTGTCGATTATCAAGTAGAACGGAAATGAAATTTTGTTATACCTAATAACATTTGCGTGTTGGTCGAATCGACTTCGCATTGAAGAGCATTAAACAATAGGTTCACTATACGAGATCGTAGACTTTGGAATGTAACAACGCCCGATTTTCCCGTTATATCTGCAGAGAATAGAAAAATAGACAAATATTTCATCAAATAAATACATTTTTCATTCCGGGTCGAAAAACAACCTTTGATCGGTAAACTGCGAAAATGCAGCGGCAACGGAACGAGCGAGAGAAGTACGTTGATTGCGGCGCGACGTAATTCCGCTTGCGAAATGTAGCTGAAAATCCTTTAGAAATTAAAAGTATTTTTTATATTTTTATGTTTTGTTTTTTTTGAAATTTTGTTTCTACTTTAAATCGAGTTCCCGGTCGGGTAAAACCATCTCCAACGCGGTGAGGAAGTGAGGAACGAGTATTTGTACACCATCGAGATCCAATCGCAATAAATCGCCCGAATTAAAAAGAATGCTGCATAAAACTTGTCCCGTTGCAATCTGAAATGAATCGATTAATTAATTGGTTAATTATAATTAATTAATTAATTAATTGATTAATTAATTAATTACTTGGTCTACTCGCAGTCCGTGTTCGAGGGCTAGATAGAAACGAGCCAAATACACGGGTAGGATCTCTTCGCCGGTCTTCTTGGCGCAGAAAATGCGACAAAGAGCGCCGATCGCCTCCGCTCGACCCGCCTCGTAATCGTCCGGGTTGTTTTGTAACGACGTGTCTAATCTGATCTCGGACGAATTGCTGCCTGAGCCGCGACGAGAATCGGATTGTTTGGAATTTTGGTCAAATTCTTTTTCGAAATAATTAAATTTCAAATTTTAAGTAATTGACCAAATTCTAACGAACAATTCGTGTAATGGCCTTTGCATTGTACCGAAAGTATATATTGTGGTATCTTATTTGAATCCTCTAGTCGAGCCGAGTCGAAAAATCATCGATTCGTGGTCGAAAAATGTGCGTGCCATTGTTAACGAACGAAAACGCTGGTAAAATATTTGAAAAAATTCTTTACATTTGGCTTTTTCTATTGTTGCGCACATTTTTGGCTACGAAACGATGATTTTTCGACTCGGATCGACTAGAGGATTAAAATATTAACCAATGGGAGTTTCGTGCACGAATTGTTAATTTCATCGATACTAATTACTAACGCGAGGCGTTGTCCAAAGTGGAACCGATCAAAGCGGCTTCGAACAGCCACGAGCCGAACAAATGCAAAATGCTGTTGCATTTCGGGCGCGAGGGAGCCAGAGGAACGCGTGGTTCGGCGATGCAGCCGAGAGACGACGAATACGCGCTGGATAAAGTCGATAAAGGTGGTATCGTTTGTGACTGACTCGATTTCCCGATCAAAGAACTCTTCTGATGTCCTAAATTAAAAAATTCATTCATTTAAACAAATTAAAATTTGTAATTTAAATTTGTAATTTGCACCTTTAGTTGCTCCGGACGCTGCGGAGACGCTGAAGCTTTTAGCGATGCGCCTCTGCTGTGGTGGAGTGACCGAAGATTGACTCGTCGACAGTTTATTCGAATTCGCGGCCGATTTCGGGTTATCGCAAGTCTGACAGATTCCTGTTGTTTGAAAAGAATAAAATTATAATATTTAAACGAGTTAATTAATTTTCTAGTTTTTGAACGGTGGATACCTAGGAATGCGTCGGTTAGCATGGCGATGCCTCTCATCGCTCGTACAAATACTAAGGGCAATACGGTGAGACACGGGTGCTGGGATGGGTCGGTCACAAAACTGCTGGTGATCGCGTAATGTAAGAATTTCGGCGTTTGGCTGATGATGGGCGACCGGTATAAATCGACGGGGTTGTGCAATGTGTGCAGAAAACGAAACCAAGTTTGCGCCACGCAGTCGTTGCTCATTTCGACCGGAACTAGATGCGCATCTTCTTCGGCTACAAAAAATAAGAAAAAATGAGAAAAAACAAGAAAAAATGAAAAAATGACAACAAAAAAATGTGAAAATTAGCAGAAATGAGCAAAAAAAACTGTAAAAAAAATGAGCAAAAATGAGAAATGAGAATATTTTTGCGGTTTTTCTCATTTTATCTCATTTTTGCTCATTTTTTCAAGAAAAAACAAGAGAAAAATGAGAAAAAACAGCAAAAATATGAGAAAAAACAGCAAAAAAATGAGAAAAAACAGCAAAAAAATGAGAAAAAACAGCAAAAAAATGAGAAAAAACAGCAAAAAAATTTAGAAAAACAGCAAAAAAATAAGAAAAAAAGCATAAAAATGAGCAGCCGAAATAAATTAATCCAAAATTGTCGTAAAAAAATTTCTCACGAATTTTCAACGCTGGGAAATTATGGCCATAAACAAACTTCAAAAGCCTCGAAGTCAGAGCTAAATTGACGCGATTCCACTGATCCACCAGCGCGGGTCGATGACGCCACAAAACGCAAACGTCGCGAAACGTTTTCCACAACGGCGGAGTCGGGAACGAACGAGCGCACGCCAACAACCAAATCTCGAACAAAACGCTCAAAACACGCTCGCACATGTGATCCCCGATGTCATCTACAAAACAAAAAACACATTCAACACACAGTAGCTGAAAAATAACAAAAAAATAACAAAAAAATAACAAAAAAATAACAACCTTTGAGAGTAGGAGGCGACAACAGCGTGTTGTTGACAGCCAGAAGGAATAATAACAAAGTTTCCCAAGTTTCCCACGTAATAACGCTCGATTCCAGAGCCACCAGTTGAAGGATACGCAAAACTCGATGACATAAAACCGCCTGTTTGCTGATGTTGTCGGCTAAAAAAGAAATAATACAAAATTTGATTTAGAAATTGTTGAAAAAAACGTAAAAATGAATGTAAACCGGCGTCTTGTCGAGGTTTGAACAAATTGTACAGATGTTGGATCATTTTTCTGGCGTACAAATTGGGCTCGTCGCATACGGGCGTGGGAACGCAGAATTTGGGAGTTCGTAAGGCCATCAACCACTCGCAGTAAATGTTGACGCAGTCCTTGATCGTGTCGTGTTCGGAGAGGGCGAGTCCCAGACCGAAACAAATGACCTAATAATAATAAAAAATAAAAATAAAAATAAAAATAAAAATAAAAAATAAAAATAAAAAATAAAAAATAAAAAACAAAAAATAAAAATAAAATGTTAAATAATTGTATGTTGGATTGATTTACTCACTTCCATGCACCATTGCACGTCTTTATCGGTCTGCAAACTCGATTTATCACAATGTGTCGTATTTATTCCGAGGTTTTGCGCGAGGTGTTTGACCACTGCCGTCGCCACGTCTTTGCCGGCCGCGCTAGAAAACTTGTTGAGGACACTCGGAGTGGAATCCTCCGTCTGCAACGTCGATTGAAGCGAGCTCCATTCGTAATACATCGCGCAAACCGGATCCTATCGAATGAAAAAATAATTAAAAATTAAATAAGTAAAAAGAATCACGGGAGTAGGGATGATCGATAAACGAGTTTCGTTAATAAATAAGTAAAATGTTAAAAGATTGATTGACCTCGCGGTTGTTTTTAAGAAGTTAATCCATCGCCTTCGCCTTCGCCTTCGCCTTCGCCTTCGCCTTCACCTTCTTCGCCGCCGCCGCTGCGAGTTAGTTAAGACAAACTTGCGCCTATAGCCTAGCCTACACCGACATAGACCACTCGCGAGATTACCTTACTGCTGCAATTTACACGATTGAAAACATTCATTTATCTCGATGAGTGAGGATAAGATTACAATTTCTACATCAACATTTTATCTATCGCCTTTTTTCTCCATCCATCCGTTTTTCGGATAGATCCAGAACGATTCCAAACGTTAAATTATATAATTTTTATAAATTGATTATTTTTAAATATTAAAATAAATTTTGTTTTTAGGATCACATAAAATTAGGTGAGAAAAATCCGTTTTATTTATTTTATTCGATATTATATCGATGCATTACGCGCTCCTGAAACTCTGATATACAAGTGGCTCCATCACTGGGAGTAAATGTAAAACAAATGGCTGTTGTGAAAGCGCGCGGTACGATACGAGGTAGAAAACATCGCGGTTAGTGGTTAGGTGTAGAACTGTAGATGAGCGATTTGTGTTAAGTTCTCATTATCACGAGTGAAATTTAATTTTGTTTTTTATTTTCATTTTTTTTTCCTTTCCCGCGACGGTTGTCGGTTGCAGGTTTTTTGTTCCGTTGGCATAGCGACTCTCTCATTGCGTTTATTTACCTTTGGCCTTAGGACTAGGACGATCCATCCGTGATCCATCAGTACCGCAATCCATTGGTTCGTAAAATGAATCCAGAACTGGACGACGCATTTTTAATCGCTTCCGAAACCACTGCCAAGTGCAGCGATCTCCAGAACAAAATAATAGTTCTAAATAAGGACACGGTGAGTGAATTAATTTTGAATTTAATTAATTTATTTCGTTTTATTTCGTTTTTGCAGTTCACCGTTGGGCGCTCGGATGACGCGAATTTCTGCATTTTGTCGCCAATCGTGTCGCGAATTCACGCGCTCTTCAATAGAGATAAGTTAATGTGGACTGTGATGGATAATAAGGTTGAATTTGGATGAATTTCATTCGTTTCGATGAATTTAACATTTAATAATTTTTTCTTTTTCTTTTTTTCTAGAGTTTGAATGGAGTTTACGTGAATGGAGAGAAATTGGAACCTCACATGAGTAAATCGTTATTCGAAGGCGATGTCGTTTGTTTCGGGGCGAAAACGCCGAGCGAAGAATTCTCTTTTATATTTTCGAATAAACACGTGACTATGAGCGAAACACCGGCGAAAAGGCGAAAAGTGTCGAGCGAGTCGACCGACGAAGTGGAGAAAGAGAAAGAACGATTAGAAAACGAAGTGAGGCGCATGCAAAACGAACTGGAACGCAAGAAGGAAGCGGAATTAACGTTGAAAATGGCGTTGCAGAACAAAGAAAAGGAATTTGAAGATAAAATGGTTGAAATTTACATTTAAGAAATATTTATAATATAATATTGATTATTGATTATTGATTTTTTTGTAGGTTGAAGAAAAGGAAAATTCGCGGAAACTATTAGAGAATAAATTGAAGATGCAGTTGGAGGAATTGGAGAAGAACATGGTCGGCCAGGTGGATGCGCATCAGTCGCAGTTGTTGATGGTCGATGAAATGGACAACGGAATGGACGTTGATAAGAGCGAGTTGGAAGAAATCCTGAAAGTGAAAGAGGAACATTTGGCTATTTTGAGAAGTGAATTGAAAAATATGTCGGATAAACAGAAACGGAGTGAGCGCGAGATTAATGATACGCGCAAGGAGGTTGTGTCGAAATTGAATTCCATGTTTGAAATGGAACTCGAGTGTTGCATCTGTTCGGAGATTATAATTAAGGTGATTACCAATTCGAAATCGATTTCAATCTACCGTAACTCATATTTTTCGAAGAAAAAGATAATTTAAGCGAGAGAAAAATGTGATAATTTTTTGATAAGTTTCGAAAAATGTGATAATTTTTCGATAAGTTTCGAAAAATGTGATAAATTTTTGATAAGTTTCGAAAAATGTGATAATTTTTCGATAAGTTTCGAAAAATGTGATAATTTTTGATAAGTTTCGAAAAATGTGATAATTTTTCGATAAGTTTCGAAAAATGTGATAATTTTTCGATAAGTTTCGAAAAATGTGATAATTTTTTGATAAGTTTCGAAAAATGTGATAATTTTTCGATAAGTTTCGAAAAACGGTGATAATTTCAAAAAATAACAAATATTTTTATTTATTTATTTATTTATTTATTTATTTTTTCACTTTCAGGCGGTCGTATTAAACTGCTCGCACTCGTTCTGCGCCTACTGCATAAACGAGTGGAAAGTGAAAAAGTGCGAATGCCCAGTTTGCCGCTCGAAAATCACGAGCCAAACTCCATCGCGCGTTTTGGACTCAATAATCGACCTAATGGTCGAATCGTGGTCTCCCGAACAGAAAACTCGACGTCAAATCATAATCCAATCCAGAACGAGCGATGAAATCGTCTTATCGTCCGATTCCGATTCCGTTTCAGATTCAGATTCAGATTCAGATTCATAAAGAAGAAAAAAGAAAAAAGAAAAATATAAATTTAAAACAAAAAAAAAACAAAAAAAACAAAACAAACAAACAACGAAAGCATTTCTTTTCCTGTATAAACTCGTTTTATCGAGTAAACAACGAATAAACTAATAAATAAATGTATTCGAAGAAATGTTTACTTGTCCTTGAAGAATTTAATTTGCGTCGCCAAAAAGAATCTCGTCTAATAAAAAGAAAGAAGAGTGCGGTGACGTGACCAACTCGCGATCAAAGGGTTACTCTATCGCGTGATTCACCAAGCAGACGACCTTTCTTTCCGTCCCAGATCGCCTCGCTCCTTCTCGCGAGATGTAAACGAGACTCGTCTCACTCGGCATTCGTCTGCACAGAGCGAGAACGAAGCAGGTGCGGACGGCGACGGCGGCGTGATATGCGCCGGGACCGCAGACTGCGTTTCCTGTTGGTGACAGCGAGTGCCGTGGCGATCATCATCTACTCGTATTTCGGCGACTCCGATTATTGGCGCCGGGCCAAGCGACGAAAGGTAAAAGAAAGAAATTTTTTTTTTAAAAAAAAAAGATTGAAAATGAAGAAATTGCGTTTCCGGATCGACGACACCTCAACACCTGAGTTTAGCTAGGAATTAGAATTTTGTCCGAGCGAGTACCGAGTAACAGGATGTCGGTTCGTTCCTCCTTCCACCTCCGCGCGATGTCAAGTGGTGACAAATGCCAACAGTTGGCGGCCCACACCAACACCAAGCAGAAACCATAAATCTCCCGCCCGCCCTTGAAACCGCGTGTTGCATTTCTTTCCCCTGTCGGTCTACGAATGAATCCTGGATGGTTGACATGATTATTATTATTTATTTATTTATTTATTTATTTATTTATTTATTGAGTAGTCGCAGTCGCCCGTCACGCAGCTCGTTTTGTTCGACCAGGACGATTACGTGAGAGGCGAAAAGTATCCGTTTTTGGTTTCGACGAGGGATCCGTACAGGCGACACGCTTTCAACTTGGATGCCACCAACCGACTACGCAGCGACCGACACGTGCCAGACACCAGACACGACAGGTAGGAAGAAAAAATTGGTTTATTAGTTGATAACTACTATTAAGTACTAAAAATTTTTATTTTTTCTTTTTCTTTTTTTTAATTAAAAAAAAGATGTCGATCTACGGCGTACGATGACGACTCGCTTCCGTCCGCGAGTGTCGTGATCGCTTTCCATAATGAGGCACGGTCGGTTCTTTTGCGGACTCTAATTAGGTAAGTTCGTTTATTTGCGAATCGAGGAGACTGAAAAAAAAGAAGAAAAATGTCCATTTTGAATCGAGTTTATAGCGATGCGTGGGTGGTTGTCAAAAGATGGAGCCAGACTCCCAGAGGGCCACGGAGCGACAGGTCAAGTGTGTAATGTCGCCCACTTTTCACCTTGTTCGCTCGATCGGTCACGTACTCGTATTCTATTTTTACACACTTTCTGCTAACTTACGTTTATTTATTTAATTATTTATTTTTAACATTTTATTTTATTTTATTTTATTTTATTTTATTTTAAAGCGTTCTCAATCGAACCCCGCCTTCATTAATCGAAGAAATAATCCTCATCGATGATTATAGCGATGATGGTAAGTATGGAGAGCATTCGGTCATTGAACCAGGAAGATTTATTAAGGAAATTGTAATAAAAATAAAAGTAAAAATAAAAAATAAAAAAATTATATATTTTTTTTTTTTTTTTTTTTATTTTTATTTTTATTTTTAAAAATGGCGCCGCCTTATCTCAATTTGATACGCTTTTATCACCACTGAGCGTGAAATTGCGAATCTCAGTCGAATTTTCAAATTGCATTTCGCGTCAACGAGTTTACGAGTTGAAAAAAAGCCAAAAACGTCAAACGGGGCCGTTGCCCGTTGAAATTTATTGCGAATCAGGTGTTTTTACCCATTTTGCTTCCTTCGTCTATTTTTAGAACCGGTTGACCGTGATTTTTCCTCCCCGCAAATGTCGCATTTCCATTACAAGTTTTTTTGACTAATCCGCTTGCCGCTAATTAAAAGTTCATTTTTTCCCTCTTTTTATTGACTCACTCTGCTCGCAGTTCTCACGGTGAGAAAGAAAGAACAGTTGACGCCCTCATTTTGCCCTTTCCACAACTGACTCCATTATTTTTTTTTCTTTTTAGCACGAGATGGCTCCTTGCTCGAAATTCTACCGAAAGTTCGTCTATTTCGGAACGAAAAACGACAAGGTTGAAATAGAAACGATTTTTTTATTTTTTTATTTTTTAATTTTTTCATTTTTTTTAAATAAAATGATTTTTGATTCAGGTTTGATCAGATCTCGTGTTTTGGGCGCCGAATTATCCCGGGCCGAAATCTTGGTGTTTTTAGACAGCCATTGCGAAGTCAACGTGGATTGGCTGGAACCGATGGTTCAGGTGGTTGTAAAGGTGAAATTGCATTTTTACATTTTTAAAAACAAAATCTTGTATATTAAATACAAAGTTTCGAATTTATTTCGCAGAACCCGCACGCACTCGTTAGCCCGGTGATCGACGTGATCGACGTCGATACGTTCGAATATCGCGGTTCGTCATCGGATCTCCGCGGAGGATTCGACTGGAATTTGCGCTTCAAATGGATTTCTCTGAGCGAAAAACAGAAAATCTCACGTTCCGACCCCACCGAACCTTTCGAGTAAAACAAATCGACTTTGAACACCGGAAGTCGTAAAAATTTCCGTTAATAAATCAAAAAAGTAAGTCGAACTATTTTTTTTTTTTCACAAAAAAGAAGTCCCACCATCGCGGGAGGATTATTCGCCATTAACCGAGTTTGGTTCGACAAATTAGGAAAGTACGACAAATCCCTCGAAATCTGGGGCGGAGAAAACTTCGGTAACAAATTCAATTCGAAATCAAAATAAAAAAAAAAAAAAAAATAGGAAAAAACCTTTTTCAGAAATCTCACTAAAAACGTGGTTGTGCGGCGGCTCGTTGCTCATTGCGCCGTGTAGCCGCGTGGGTCACGTGTTCCGACCCCGCCACCCTTACTCGTTCCCGGACGGCAACTCCAACACGTATTCGCGCAACTGCGGCCGCATCGTCGAAGTGTGGCTCGACGAATACAAGCGATTCTTCTACGAAGCGCGACCCGAAGCCCGCGATCAACCTATCGGCAATTTGCAGCAACAGAAACAATTTCGACAAAACCTGCGCTGCAAACCGTTCAAGTGGTACTTGGATAACGTCTACCCGGAACTCGAGTGCGCAGGCGTAGATTAAAGCGGAAGTTGTCTCGTAATGATGGTTTTTGTTGCTTCGTTTTTAGGATGCCCAGCGGGGATGATTTAGGGTTGGGTCAGTTAAAACAGGGCGAAATGTGTTTACGGTTCGACACGAGGGTGTTGTTGACCACCTGCGTCCTCGACACACCCTCGCAGGTGCAGGTGAGTGAGTGAGTGAGGGAGGGAGGTGAGCATGAGGCGCACCTCGTGAGGGCGAATCTAATTAATTACGTTTCCGTTTCGGTTTTTAGGAGTGGGTCTACACGAAGACTGGTGCTGTGCGTAATGGAGATTCGTGCATCTCGAGCGAGGGCGAGCGGTGGGTCGTGACCGCGGGTCGTTGCGATGACGGCGCGGCGGCGCAAGTGGGTGTTGTTAATCGTGTTAATGGACGATTATTCAGTTTGTTTAATTTCTTTTTTTCTCTTGAATTTTAGAAGTGGATTCGAAGGAATCGGTTCATCATTCATTCGGCGACGGGGCTTTGTTTGGATTCTGCGCACGCGCCGAATGTGACTGTCAGCAAGTGTCGACGCAATTTGTACTCGCAACAGTGGGATTTTTCTGTCGAGTTGCAGGCGGCCGATATTCTTTCTGCGAGATGATTTTTTTTGAGTTTCTTTGTTTTCAAGTTTTGACTGTGATATTTTCGAAATGTGCCCTTTCTTTCCCTATCTCATATTTGTACATTAAACTATTTTATTATCAGTTTGGGTGCGTGCATTTCATTTTCATTTGTTTTATGACAAGTTTTATGACGTTGACCAAGTTGCTTTGTTTATCGTTAGGTGTCGCCACCCGACGAGCTACTGAAAAATAAATTTGTCCGCTATCTCGTTTCCGATGTTTTGGCCAAGCTTTAAAGGGTTTATGACATCAAAAATATTATGACTGAATAATGTTTGCCATTTCTTAAAATGGCTGAAATGATTTTTTTTTATTTTTTAAAGAGACATTGTTGCCATCACAGCTAGTATTCCACATGTTAAATGAATGGGACATACATCGCATATTGTCGTCTGCTCGTTTTTACAACTTCAGCATTAATATTTTTCAAAAAATCTCTGAAAAATTATTTGAGGATTTTAAACGATGCTCGATCCAATGCACCAATAAAAACTGTGATGTCGTAAACCCTTTAAATAGCTGCTGCGTATTTCCTCGTTCATAAGTTTTACTAACTGGAAACTTCTATGCAGGAGACATAGCGGTCGGTACAGACACCAACAATTACTAAGTTTTGCGGAAATGCGGAAATTTTCTGGAAAATGACGTCATCATTTCTCAAGTGGAAAAGTAAAAAATGGGAGTATTCACTCTAGTTTCCACTTTTCCCACTTGATAAATGATGACGTCATTTTCTAGAGAAGCGTGTACGTGTAAACTTAGTAATTAACGAGGTCGACGTTCTCGAGCAAGGATAATCTGCTGGACATCGAATGGCCACTGACCACTGACTCAAATTGTCAAACCAATTATTCGAACATCCAAGATCGAACACTAGAAATCAGGAAAAGAAAAGTCAGGAAGAAAAAAGGAAACCCAAAGAATTGAGGAATTTGTGGCAGGTACTTTTCCCTTAGAATTATAAATTTTTTATGGTTATAAATGTGTTAGAGAAAAAAATTAAGTCTAGTTTTTGATACTCGCTTTTCTAAACTGTGCATTACAAACTGGACTTTTTGTCTTTTGCGTAACACTATTTATAACCGTAAGAAAAGTTATAATTATAAGGGAAAAGTACCTGCCGCAAACTCTGTATTTACAGAAAAAATAGAAAATAAAGCAGAAATGCCATTGGGAAAATGAAAAAATAATGAAAAACCGAGTGATTCTCGAGTAACAAAATTCTCAGTCAGACAGGAAACGTGGAAAATGTCGACGGAGAAAATTCGGACTCCATTAGTCAAAACCTGATTACACACATACTCAGTTCTCTGAGCACGAGAAAGTATATAGGCAAATCTGCTGAATAGCTGACATACTCCGATCACCGATCCTTTGGTTACCATTATTTCTCGTTAGGTTGTCGCCACAAATTCAAGAATCAGCTCAAATCTCGATCCAGTGGGGAGCGAGGTGCCAAAATTGGAAAAAAAATAAATAAATAAATATAAGAAGTTTGGTCCTTTGATGAGTTTCTGAGAACTGAATACGAAGAAAAGAAAAATAGCCCCGTCCGAGTCTATCGAGCGGATGGTGAAAAAACTCAAGAGTTTCAATCAGCAATGAAGATGATGAAGAGAACGGGATGAGCGAACAGCACTACAAAAGCAAGACGGTACCATATATCGTATTAATTGGCAAAAAATAAAATGAAAACATTGTCGAGAAAGAAAAAGAAAAAATCGCGACCATCATTGGAATATGAACGGAAACAACTGAAGAAAAAAGCTGACAAAGCAAAGCGGAAGGAAAATGAGGTGTTCCAACGTAGGCAGAAGTTGTTGGCCGACCAAGTCGACAAGAGTCAGCTCGAGTGGGTTGAAAATGAAAGAGCGACACGTGCAGAAACTCGCGCAGGAATTGAGGAAAATGTCGGAGAATTCGGAGAAGACAGTGAGCAAACTGAACTCGCTGCTCGAAACCGAACTGGAGTATTGCGTCTGTTCGGAGATGATCATCAACGTCTTCGTGTTGAATTGTTCGCATTCGTTTTGCGCCCACTGCGTCGCCGAGTGTATGAAAACGAAACACGAATGTCCAGTTTGTTGAGCTCAAATCACGAGTCGACTCCATCTCCATCGCGCATTCTGGATTCGGTTTTCGCCGGGATGGTGGCAATGTGGTCCAACGAGTTGAAAAGTCGACGCCAACATTTAGTCGCAACCAGAATGGTCAATAGCCACAGCACTGATGGACAAATAAACGTTCAACAAGAATCCGGAAACCATGAAAATGAAGACGACGATGACAATTATTACGACATCGAAGATGAAGATGAAGATTATTGTGACGTTGTAGAGGGATGGGATAGTGATGATGATGCTGATTACTTGGATATTGGTGATGAAGAAGTCATCACGCTGCTACTCTACTCAGTGTTGGCCCCGCTACTGAATAAAAGTAGCGCCGACCGCTAGCGCTACTTTTACTTTTCAAAAAATAGTAGCGCCATCGCTATCGCTATTTTTGTATAGCTAGTAGCGATTTTTCGCTACCGCTACCGCTACTTTGCGCTATTTTCGCGTTATTTTTCCGCTACTAATAAAAAAAAATCAAAAATCAAAAATCAAAAAAATAAAATCAAAAAGAATCAAAAACTTAATAAAACGGCATCAAATGTAGCAAAAATATAGCGAAAAAAATAGCGAAATTTCGCTACTTTTTCCGTTATTTTTAGAAAATTAGTAGCGCCACTACTGTATCGCTACTTTAAGTTTAAAAGTAGCGAATTTTTTAGCGTCGCTATTTGTAGCGGTAGCGCGGCCAACACTGCTTCTACTGAGTTTCATCTGACCCAACCATACATTTTAAGCTATAAACGCCAATAAAATATATGTAGTCTACTCCGTATTTTATTATTTCCTGACATTGCACCAATCAAGACCTTCGATTCCCTCATCTCATTCCAGGCCTCATAAGCAATGAAAAGAGCTATGTGTTTATAGTATACTTATCAGTATATATTGAACTGGACGATGTAGTGATTAATAGATAAATGTATAAATGCATACAAAAATATTATTTTGCATAAGAAAAATGCATAAAGCCCTTGATGTGAACTAAAACCTACTCAAAAAAACCCTAAACTGCAAGAATTTGTTCAAAATTTTAGTAAAAAAAAATTTCCTCCAAAAATGTTGAAAAATCGGCCAAATTTTTATCAATTTCTTGAAATTTCTTAGAAATGTCGTTATCACGTGATTTAACATGAATTATTTTGCGTTTGATGTATATTTTATGCGCATAAAACGCAATTTATTTTGCATATCCGGCCAGGCCCATAGTCAAAAGATACCGGAAACGCCACGGTAAATGGTCAATGGTGAATGGAATGACATTTTGACCATTTTGTCACTGACCTGATGCCAGCTCTTAATAAATAAAGAAACAAAGAAACAAAGAAATAAAGAAACAAATAAACTCGTACCTGTGAGCAGTTGAATTGAATTTTGTTCGAGTCAGCGCCACCGCCGAGGCTGCCGAAGTTGTGTGTCTGCTTCGAGGTCTGCTTAGTTGTGATTGGTGGTTGCGACGACGAGTGCATAGTTCCAAGGTTAAAGATCTGTTCTATGTTTGAACGCCTTGCCGGTGGGTGTGCGCCGTCTAACTTGTAAGTTGTTGAATTACGAACTAAAGAAAACGGGAGAAATAGGAAGTTGGTTTAATCGAGGCTCGAGGGTTGAACAATATTAAAATGAATCTAGGTGCGCAAGTAGGTTCGTGTTTAATTTCGTACAAAGCAAAAACTTCTAATTTGAAACCGAAATCGAAACCGAAATCGAAACCGAAATCGAAACCGATTCGCACATGTGATAGAATAATAGTTCTTAATAAGGATGTGGTACGTATAGTAAATAATTTGTTTATCGCTTTTATTTGACATTTCTAATTGGAATAGTTCACTATCGGATCGTCCGTCGACGCGGATTTCATTATCAATTCGCCAATAGTAGCGGGGATTCACGCCGTTTTGAAAAAAATCAAAAATGTGTGGCATGTGCTGGATAAAAAGGTTTTCCAAATTACCTCGTCATCAATTCGTTCATTCATTAATATTTTTATTTTTTTTTCGGGATAATTAATCGCAGAGTGTATGTGGCACTTATGTTAATGAGATCAAATTAAAAGCTGGTACGGACATGTCGTTGCAAAATGGCGATACGGTTTGTTTCGGCGCGAAAACAGAGAGCCGGGAATTGTTTTTTACATTTGTGAGTAGACGAGGCGGCGATGAAACCCTGAAGACGAAGAAGGAAGAAAGTGAGAGATTAGAAACGGAAGTGAAAATGGTAAAAGTTAAACACTAAAACTTGAGAAATAAAATGAATAATAAAATGAATAATAAAATGAATAATAATAATAACGGTACTTTCAGGCTAAAGATGGATCCTCATCGTTATTGAAAAGAATGCGGAAAATGAAAGTACAGAAAAGGATGAAAAGAACGCAAGTGGGGTTAGAAGAATTTGAGAAAAATCTGATCGGTCAAGTGAGTGCTCATCGATCGCAGTTGCTGTTGGCCGAAGTCGAACAGGACGACAAACGAAAATTGGAAGACACACTCAAAGTGAAAGAGCAAAATCTCGCACTTCTCAGCCGGGAATTAAGAGAAATGGCGGAGAAACGAGAAAATGAAAGCAAAATTGTAGTGAAACTTAGTTCGATGCTCGAAACCGAGCTGGAATGTTGCATCTGCTCGGAAACTATAATCAAAGTAATTAATTCAATTTTTATAAATAAATAAATAAATTAATTAATTAATTAATTAATTAATTCAATTCAATTGTTTTTATAGACTGTTCGCATTCTTTCTGCTCGAACTGCGTAGAACGATGGCAAAAAGAAAAGAGCCAGTGTCCAGTTTGCCGAGCCGTAATCTCGAGCCAAACTCCATCGCATGTTTTGGACTCGATAATTGATCGTTTAGTTGAGCTGTGGAGCGACGAATTGAAATGTCGGCGCCAGCATTTAATTCAAACTAGAATGACCGATCAACAACCTGCCATGTCTCGGCCTTATGGCGGAAGTGGAATGTCTTATTACTCTCCGCATCGTGTGATGCGTGTCCAACAATATCCTGTTGATGCAGTTTACGACGCCTCTTTCGACGATGAAGATTCGGACGAAGAAAGTGGAATGTATTATTTCTCTCCGCATCCTGTGACTCGTGTCCAACAATATCCGGTTGCTGCTGTTTCCGACGCCTCTTCCGACGATGAAGATTCGGACGAAGAAAGTGAACGTGAAAATTATGCTTCGAATAATCAAGATAATCAAGATGAAGATGAACAAAGTCAACATTCTGCGGAGGAAGAAGATGATGATGAAACTGATGAAACTGAAGAGTCTGCAGAGGAAAATGAAGAAGAAATTGAAGATTCTGTAGAGGAAGATGAAGAAGGTGAATATTCTGCAGGAGAAGATGAAGATGATGATGAAATTGAAGAGTCTGCGGAGGAAGATGAAGAAGAAGAAATTGAAAATTCTGTAGAGGAAGATGAAGAAGGTGAATATTCTGCAGGAGAAGATGAAGATGATGATGAAATTGAAGAGTCTGCGGAGGAAGATGAAGAAGAAGAAATTGAAAATTCTGTAGAGGAAGATGAAGAAGAAGGTGAATATTCTGCAGAAGATGAAGAAGAATACGAAAGTGAATATTCTGCAGAAGAAGAAGGTGAATATTCTGAAGAAGATCATGAAGGAGGAGGAGGTGAATATTCTGCAGGGGACGATGCAGAAGAAGACGAAAATTGTGACAATGAAGATTGTAGCCAAAACGACGACGATGATGATGATGATGATGATGATGATGATGATGATGATGATGACAGCCAAGATTCTTATGATGATGATTCGGAGTGATACTTTTATTTAAATTTAACGAAATGTAATTTAATTGTATTTGCTATTTGCTATTTGTTTTTGTCCCGGGAAACAAAACATTGAAATAAACATTTTTTTCACTCCGAGTAAAATCAATAAAAGTCAATCGTTACAGCAGACACAGACGGTAACTACTTTCCACGAACTTCCAAAACTTCCAAAACTTAGCTGTAATTGGCCATTAATTTTCTGAGGGAGAGCCTTCTACTCTACCAATCCATCAATCCATAGGTTCATTATGAAAGCCATCGTATCAGTTGCGAGAATCTCCACTCGCCATTCGTCCACATTGGGCTGACGAAGGGTGTGATAAACGCCCACACTGCAAACTCGCGTTTCTATTGGCGGCGATTCCAACCAATGGCGTCGGAATGGCCAATTCGGACATCACTGCGGTGCGTCGCGGCGCGCGATTTGTTGTTATTCGCCAGTTAAAGAAATCGGAAATGATTAATAAATAAACGGAATTAATTTTTATGCAGGAAGAATGAGAAAAATGTGTCTCGTACACAAATGTCGTAAATGTCCGTTTTTTATTCATCATTTGGGTATTTTTTTTTTTTTTTTTTTTCTTCATTCATTTTACATTCATTCGATTATATTTGTCCAATTTGGTTTGCACGAGCGACGGTACTTGGTCAAACAATTCGAATCCTAACGGCGCTTTTTTATTTGGTTTGCAATAACGAGTTAGATGAATCAACAAATCCTACAAAAGCATTTCTGCGTTAGTTTTTGCCCCCTTTTGGCTATTTTGGTTTT
This sequence comes from Strigamia maritima, assembly GCA_000239455.1. Classification (NCBI taxonomy): domain Eukaryota; kingdom Metazoa; phylum Arthropoda; class Chilopoda; order Geophilomorpha; family Linotaeniidae; genus Strigamia; species Strigamia maritima. Next base: position 297,582 of record JH432211.1, read on the forward strand.
TTTCAAAATAAAAATCAAAAATGAAAAATCAAAAAATAGCTTTTACCTCGATTTTGATGCGGACGAAACTTTTCACAATTCGCATTTTGGCTTCCGTTATCGATTCCTCGCCGTCAAAAAATAAATAACTGTGAACGTGATGGACGGCAATCAAGTAAGGAAGTGGACTACGACGACTGACGGAACCTAATTGAGAATAAAAATATAAAATCATCGAGTAAAATTGAAAATTTCAAACGAAACTTGCCACTAATGAGCGCTTGGAAATAGGAAAGTATGAGGGGTTCGTCACTTTCGAGCGGAAATAAATATTTTTCTAACGGAATTCGAATCTGAAAGTAGATTTATCAAAACGTGACATTAAACAAAATCTTTCTCAATTACTTGATCCAATGAAACGGTCAAAGAACGCAAAATAACCGCGTGATCCGACCATAAATCGACTCGAAATTGGACGTCGAATTGTTGCTGCACCGGAACGAGAACAAAAAGCGAGAACAACGCGTCCGAATACGAAACTGATTCGAACTGATCGAGCAACTGTAAATAGCTAAAACAAAAATAGTAATAAAAGTCTATTTCTTCTATTTTCTATTCACCAAATAGATACGTACAAATCGTGGAATGAATTCTGATTGTTTAATGGATACTCTTTCAGTTTGCAATTCGGCCACCGTGTGTCGTTTAACAAACGGAGTAAAAGTGCCAACAAATACGAGTGGATGATCGAATCCAAAAACAAATCGCTTCCTAGGAAAAAATAGTAATATGTAGAAACTTATCACATTAACAATTAATTAAAATAGAAAATTACTTAGAACAAATATGGTCGCCAGGAACGAAAAATAAACATCGATATCGATATAAGACGGAAAAGCGCGTAGAAATAAATACGCGTATTGCAAACATTTCGTCACGCTGGATGTTGTTTCGGGTTCCGAGTCCCTAAGTGGATGAAAAATATTTAAATATTCAAAATGCTTTTTCTTTTGTGCACATTACTTATTCGATATTTGAGAATATAAAGAGGCGAGAGGTAAAAATATCCACGCGCGGTCTAATGTCTTGCGTAAACCATCGACGACTCCCATCGATTTTAATAATTCAGTTTCGTCGCAACTAATTAATAAAAATAAAAAATTGATTTATTGTTTGGTCAAAATTGATGGATTAATAAAGGTAATGCGTACCGTGCCGCTTGTGAGCCTGTGAATGAACAAGCCAGTGCTGTTAGGTAAACCCACTGTTGCGCGGCTAACGACTCGATTGCTAAAGTTGTTAAGTGCGAATGAGGTAAATTTGTCGTTTGTCCCGTTGCTAAAGGCAAATATGTTTCGTGTAAATTCAAATCCACCATTGTTTCGGAGACGTCTCTTCTAAAAAATTAAAATTAATTTAATTATGATTGAGACTAATCGAGGAAATAATATATTACGTGAAAAAATCGTTGCAGAAAATGACGCGACGGAATAAATACATCAACAAGAATTCGTCTCCATTTAACAATTGATTCAAAAGAGCACAACTCGTTCGATAAAATATTGACGCGTCTTCCAACTGACGAACCTAAATTTTCAAAAAAAAGAGAGAAAATCAATTAAATTAAACAAATAAATAAATAAATACACACATACCTTCATCACGGCCAAATTGATGATGTAATAAATAAAACGACACTCGAATCGAGAAAACCAATCGGCCCGTTCATTTTGACTACTTTCCAAGAGCGAAATTCCATTGAAATATTCGAGAATTTTCTCATTCGTCAAAATCGCCAACGATAGCCGATCGTCCAACGCACGGTTCAACGAATGACACGAAACCATCAAGTTTAAAAAAGCCGTCAAGCAATGGAAAGGCGAATCCAATTCCAGAGCTCTGCTCGTTTGTCCTTTCCATTTGACCGCGCCGACGCAGGGCAAATGAGCCAAGTTGCGCGATGATCCTGTCGGTATTTCGTCCAGTAAACAAGAAAAGCTTCTGAAAAAGTAAGAAAATAAAAAATTAATTTTAAAATCGAATAAATTAATTTCATTGATTCGTTTACTTTAGCCGAGACAAAAGCGACGCACAAGTGGAAGACCGCCAAAATGGAAACAAAAATGATGAGCACAATTCTTCGATTTCGTCCAAATAAGACATGACGGGTGTCGTCGACTAAATTGATAACTTTAATCTGTCAGCTCAGAAAAACACATTTGTAATGGCCTCGAAATACAAACCTGATTAATGGCGCCTTTGTAGAAAGTTGCTAGGAAATTAAGTCCACATCCGACGACTTCAAGGCCACAATCCTTAAAAATAAAACGATAAATGTTAAATTTAAGAGCAAAGTACCGCAAGTTCCAATATTCATCTCACCGTTGAAACATTCGATCGCGTTAATTGCCACAACCATTTGCGAACGAGCGAATGGATCACTTTGGCAACCGGTGTCATCAAATTCCACGTTTCGATTGGCTTGCCATCGAGTGATGATGAAGTCGGGAGGCAAACTACAGTTTCGAGCAGATTCAATAAGCCGCTGCAAAAGTGGCAATCGAAATTGTGACATTTATCTAGCGATAGTTTCTCGAACCGAGGCAACAAATTGATAATACATGGAAAAAAATCTCTGAAATAAATTCCATTAATTCAAATTTAAAAATCTAATAAGCACGAAAACAAAACTTACAAAAATTTCTGACCGCCGACGCCGTATTCCAACAGACACTTCCACAAATGTAAACTCTCCAAAATTAACTTGGTAGTTTTCGAATTTTCACCTTCTAATTCACTGATCAAATCAAATAAAATTAAAAATCACAATTGAAACGACCATTTGAATCATTTATCACCTTAAATCGATGGTTAAATAGCCCAAAATCGTTTCTACCAAGCGGAAATTGTGTTCTAAAGTTGAAGCAAGATGGCGCCCACAGCTAACCAATACTCGCATCAGATGTACCGCTTCGTACGAGGGAACATTATACGATGGCACAGAAAGAATAGTATCTGGAAAAAAATGATAACTTGAATAGAAGGTCCATTAATCATTTTGTGTAGTGAAATATTTTTTTTTTAATACCTAAACTCGAATAATCTTTAGGCAAAAACTTTTTCGAGATGAACGCCATCAATTGCGAATCGTGAACAATCTGCAGAAATCAAAATTAATATTTAACTTCTTAAGTAATATTTTTTTTCTGTACCAATGAAGCGCTTTCTAATGAATGGCGCGCAATTCGAATTAGTATCCCGAAAATATTCGATATAGCTGGCGATGAAAGCAGATATTTATCTAAAATATACCGTAAACGAGGTATTAAATCCATCCGTAATAATCCCTGAAAAATCGCTAAAGTTTAACACCAAATGTTTTACAAAAAAAAAATATTTACTTTTATCACGTCTGATTTAACCAACTCCGCATCGCTCGTTTCCTTCTCATTCTCCATCGTGTTTCCCTTCAGAAATGGAAAATAAAACCCGTCTTTCCAGCGCAAAACACGAGACAACGCTTCCTCGTCTACGCGATTGTTTATTAGAGCGCACAACGCTAAAAGTGCGGCTTCGATCGTCGTTTGAACGCTGTCGTCCAACGCCCACCGAAGTAGAAGAACCGCTCCGGCGTCCAGACACTGCGAAATAAGTGGTTTCTCGAGACAAACGTCGAAAAATCCTTCGTGAGCCTATTAAAAAACAAACAATTTCTAATTTCTATTTATGTAATCGATTAAATTATTAGAACAAACGTTTCGGAATATTTTTGATAAAGTGCGGAGACCGAGGACTCGCTGCTGAATGTGAACGCTTCGAATAAATTGAAACAATTCGTCCAGGCTGTATCCAGGGGCCTATTCAGTAGATAGACAAAGCGAATTTGATCATTTAGAGGGAATAAGCATCAATTTAGATCGTGTTTTACTTCGGGTTCTTCTCCGTGGTGATGTAAACCTTCGTGACTCGCAATTGGCGCATCTCTGGAGATGAGTTTGCCTTCGAAATCGAATCTCGCCGTCATTAACCCCTGAAAATTAAAAGAAAAATATAGTGATTTCACATAAAATGCACAGAATTTCACCGATATTTACAGATTCTGATTTCAGACAGTTTGTTTCGGAAATTTCTGTCATCCATAGCAGTTTGTTCGCTTCTACTTTGTCCATCCCAGGATATTTTTTCATTTCGTCGACGTTAATCGGAAGTTCTGTTAGAAGAAAATGTTAAAACTCCAATTTTTTAATGTTAAAAATGAATTTACCGCATTTTGAAATATCAATTTCTGGTTTTGGTACGTTAACCGGGTGTGAAACGCTCGTTTCAGTCGATTTTGATTTATTTTTATTTTCTCGTCTTGACTTCAGAAAATTTAATAAATCCGAACCTAGAACATAAAAATATTTAATAATTAATAAATAAATTAATTAATTAATTAAATTTTTCCACCTTTTTCCGAGGATAGTAAGAGTTCGGTGAGCTGTCGCTGCTCCCGAATCACGTCCTCTTCCGGCATTTCGCTTAGAGTTTGCACATTCGATTCGTGAATTGGTTTTGCCAATGATGAGTCGTTAACGATGCAACTCTTTTCACCTACGAAACATTACAATTGACTATTTTATCCACACGACGAGACGAGCGAATATTACCAAATTTGTTCTCAATATTTGTAACTTCATTTTCTTTCGCGAGATTTAGTTTTTGCCTCTTATTAAACACTTGGGTGGCGAACAAACTTCTTTTCGATGAAAATTCTAACTGAAATAAAAATTCAACGTTAACAGTTAAGTTATGAATTCAAAACTGTACTAGAAATAGTACGTGGGTTGACAAACCTGCGATTTTGTCAGCTTTGATACCGAAGGGAAACCTGATGTCGATGATTTCACACGTGGTGGTTCTAAACTGATTTTATTCACATCTCGTTCCTAAAAAAAAAATCTTTCGTTATTACTTTATGCCACTATTTTATTTTGAATTTTGATTTTTGAAATAAAAATTAAACTCTTACAACAACATCGGCCAGAATTGAAAATCTCGTATCGCCAGCTGTCAAAAAAGATAACCAGTCAAGTTCAATAAAATAAAAAAACCAAAAAAACAAACCGATTTGGCTTTGCTCGTCATTTTCCACGATTTTCGTCAATGTTGCTTTTGTTTCTTCGATTCTCTTCTTAACAACACTCGCTAACGCAGCCGGGCGACTAGACAGAAATTTCTCTTGTTCTGCCAGTAAATCTCGATCAGTTTCTTTGGCACTAGGCCGTTTTACCGTCAACATTTCTCCCGAACCGCATGCGTTTGTCCGTTTGTTCGCCATTTGCGATTTAAAACTTTTCCATACGCCGCGCCACCTACTGATAGTATTTGTAAATGAAAAAAAAGAAATCGTTTTTTCTTTTAATATTTCTTTATTTATTTGAAATGTCAGCAGCTGGTCAAACTGGCCATAAGCATTTCGACTCTATTGAGAAAATTTCTTCCTTCCATTTTGTCCCATCGGATTTCCCGCGAATTACCGCCTAAATTCTCCCAGCGCATGTCCTTCACCAACTGGCTAGGGTAGAAATCCTTGCGCGGCGACGACTGGATGAACACTTGGAAGCTGGTATTAGGCCCGCATCGTAATATGATAACTCTATCAAATGATAAAATAAAATAAATTATATAAAATGAAAAATATATGAATGAATATCTGAATAAATATACCGATCCCCGCTGGGCGAAGCCATGACGACCGACGAGGCGTTGCCGAGCGGCTCGACCGGGCCGATACCCAGATTATTGGAGCTGGCCAGGATCTGCCAACCCATGAGCTTAGATAGCGCCTGCACGGCCGTCACTTGATGCTGCGAGATCTGACATAGGATGAGATCGCGCAACTCCTGAGGTTCGTACGACATCTGCATCACTTTGCCGTCTCTGCAGATCGCTTTGAGCGTCTTCTCGCGCACGTGCACGATGAGCGAGGTGCGGCAAACGGTCTCGTATCCGTGCGTCACGATGTTGATCTTGACGCAGCTCTGCGTCGGGCTGTTAAGACAGTTCCAGTGCGCCACTATCAGCGGGTCTTTGATCTCGCGCGCCAACGTGTCGATGACGTACATGGTGCGCAGTCGTAGTACCACGTGCTGAGCCTGTTTGATGATCTGTTCCAGTAAGGTCTCGCTCTTGGTCATCTCGAGCAGCGCGTGTCGATCGAACGCCTCGGGTCCTGCGAGTCTCCTCCGCTTGCTCACGCCCAACATTGCGGTGGCCGGGTGCGGCATCGGGTGGTGCATCGTGTTGTGGTGCACCTCGCGTAGTAGCTGGTGTAGCGAGTGCTCCAGCACGTGGTTGTGGTCGGGTTTCTAATCGAAGAGTTAAATTAAAATTAAAGGGTTTACGATATGCGTTTACGATATTTTACAACTTCAACATTAGGTGCATTCAATTACTTATCCGATTGCGATAATCGAATTTACTCGATTTCGATAATCGAATTTACTCGATTTCGATAATCGAATTTACTCGATTTCGATAATCGAATTTACTCGATTTCGATAATCGAATTTACTCGATTTCGATAATCGAATTTACTCGATTTCGATAATCGAATTTACTCGATTTCGATAATCGAATTTACTCGATTTCGATAATCGAATTTACTCGATTTCGATAATCGAATTTACTCGATTTCGATAATCGAATTTGCCGATTATGTAAATGACTGCTCTGAGCATGTGCAGTGCACTAATTCTGATCATATTCCATGATCTGGAACAAATTCTTAAATGCGAAATCAACTATCAGCCGTTGAAAACGACTTTTTTATCGATTTCAGTAATCCAATTTCAGCAAATCGTATTTTAACAATACATCCGGTCACAGAAAACGGGGAAATCGAAGTAATTGAATGAACCTATTGGGTTTTAACCGAAAAATATTTTTTCAAATAATCTCTGAAAAATGAAAATCATTTAAGGGTTTTATCCCACAATGGAGCAATAAAAAGTGCGATGTCGTAAACCCTTTAAGTGACGAATTGAAAATTCTATTCTCCGCTTTGTATACCTTCTTCTCCTGCGACGAACTGTGGCACAGGCCCACAATCAACTGAATTCCCGGAAACAGCTACTGAGAAAAAGAATTGAATTGAATTGATACAAATACGATTCATTCATATTTCATTTCATTACAGAGGCTGTGATTTGATTGCTGACCACCATGTGCGGGATCGGCGCTTGCAACTGCACGGCTTCGCGAGCCAACTACACAAATTGACGAATTAATTAAATTGGATGATGAATTGATAAAAAAAAAAAAATTGAAATTTAATTTTTCACTTGAGCGAACAATTCCTTGCAGAAGAGAACGTTCTGCGCCGCCTCCAGTTTCTGCTGCCAATATCCTTCCGAGTTATTGACGCCCGACTGCGGATTTGGGATAGTGAGCCGCGCGCTGCACAAGTTCTCTTGGTCTTTCTGGATCGTCACTTGAATGTAACTGATTCCTTCCAGTTCGCTGGGAACGGTCACTTTCAAGGCGCTCTCTAGACGGGGCGCGCCTACGCCGTAGTTGTTCGGCGATGGCGGTGGACTCGCGTTCGATTCTTCGCTTTTCGTCACTTCGAACACCCCGTTTTGCCAAAATCGAGACCCGGCTACAAAAAAAAGCAGAAAAAAAACATTTTAAATTAAAAAATAATAATTTTCTTGTGTTTTTCTACCGGTTTTGTAACTAAGATCGCCCAGAATGGTGGTGCCCACTTTCTTAAGGCGCCAATTCTGCCTGAGTCGGAGTAATTCCAAATGAAAGTCGGGTACGTTTCTGTTTCGAGACATTTCCATCTGACAAGTGCGCAGTCTCTCGGCCCCGTTGAGCAGAATATTCGCCGCGCCTGCTAAAGACTGCAGTAGATTGGTGAAAAAATTAAAATTCCTTTTAATATTGTTGTAATATTAAAAATTCGATTCGAAATTCACTTTTTTCTTGGCGTACAATTGCGCCAACGGTTTCGGTTCCACCGACACGTCCGGCGTGACCGGATCCAAAACCAAGTAGCGTTTTTCTTTGGCGACGTTGAGGACGTCGAGCAGAACACTCACTTCGGTCAACGAATTTCTGTAAAATATTAAATTTAAATAAATGAAATTGAAAAATCAAGTTGATCGATTGATCGATGCCTCAATTTATTTCTGATCGATTCCCACGGCCAAATCGGTTGTTGAAACGGGACAATTTCTTTCGATTCGTCATCTTCCTTCGCTCCTTCGGCCAATTCGCTCGCTTTGTTGTTGTCGTCGTCGGTTTTGAAATCAATTTTCTGCGCGAGTTTCGACAGGTTTTCCGACATCGACAGCGGTCTGCGAAATTTCTCTTTAATATCAAATATTTAACGAGTTAAAAATCAAATTTCCGTACTGTACGAATACTTCCTGGCCATCGTAACTGATTTCTTGTATGTGATTTTCTATCGCGACTTCTACACTGACGCTCACGGGCATCGCCATGTTTTCACCGGTAAACAATAATGACGACTATCGGCAGGACGATACCCCACCATCACCATAACTACCGACTGGCACGCCACAGTGTTATATTTATGCAAAATAAATATTTAAAAAAACCTAAAAAACAAAAAAGAAAATCTATTTTTAACTATTTTTAACTAATTTTTTTAAAAAGTTGGTCCACACAGTATTCTGATTAACTTGAATCTATTTCGACGTGCATCAGGTGCTGGAAAGTTGCTCGTCGAAAAAATAAAGAAATTGTAGTCCGACAACGAATCGAGCAAAACATCGTGTTAGGAGAATATTTTCAAAATGTGCGTTAAAAAATGTTTTTCGATGTTTTTGAAATTCTAGGTTGCCAGGGCCAAAACCACCGAGACCAAAAATAAAACAAAAGCCGTGTTGTAGCGACGTATCGTGACGGATAATAACACTCGCGTATAAGGCGGAAGATTTAAAATTTGCAATTATGGGATAAGTGAATAAATGAAATAAAATCAAATAAAATTATTACGTTGAACTGTCGAAATAAAAAATTACTCGTCGATATTGCAGGAATGTTTTGAAGAAAACTTACAATTTGTCGTTAGGATGTCTTCTTTAATATTAAAATCCTCTCTCTATTCACATACAGCGGAATGAGCAGGCGGGGAGAGAACCTCCGAAAGCCTCGCTTCTTCTAACTTGTAAGCTCAATAGATATCGTCACAAATTGAGGTGAAATAAATTAAATTTTATTTCTGCCACTTGGGGTTTCCTGAATTTCAGATTTCGTAGTTATTGCGCGTGCGTCGATTAAAATGAACCACCGTACGAGGTGGATGTACGTAGATTCGCGATGGGAGTCGAGTCGAGTAAGACGAGCAAATTATGCCGACACGGACAAAACGCTGCGCCTGCCTGTGTAAACAGCGGGATGAGCACGAGCATGACCGGGAAGGAATTTTGTGAAAATGAAAATGCGTACGATGATGTCGAGTCGTGGGTGCTCGACGAGCGAGAGATAGAACACGTGATCTTCACTTGGAAACTGGTGGAACGAAACATCGCCAAAGTGGGCGTCATCACTTTCCTCGGGTAGACTGAACAATTATAATTTAATATAATATAATTTAATTTAATTTAATTTTATTTAATTTAATTTCAGTTTATTTGAAACTCACCCGGCCGTGCAGAGCGTGTTTTTGCCGTTGTCGCACATGTCGCGAGAGCAGCTCGGCTCGAGCGCTAAACTCGAAGCTCACGCTCTTAAAGTGATGAACTTCATCCAAAAAATCATCGCTAGGATCGATAATCCCAGCAAAGTTCACGCTCTGCTTCGTCAACTCGGTAAAAACCATTTCCATTACGGAGTCAAACGCGAATACATTGACGTGAGTGAAAAAAATGTCGAGAAAACGTCGAGAAAACGTCGAGAAAACGTCGAGAAAACGTCGAGAAAATGTTGAAAAAATGTCGAAAAAGTCGAAAAAATGTCGAAAAAATGTCGAAAAATGTCGATTTACGTCGTTTAAAAAATGTAAAAAAATGCAATGTTTAGCCATTTTTAACAGATTAAATTTACAAGAAATAATTAATAGTGGAAAATGGGTCATTTTAGCAAATGAATCGTAGCCAGAAGAATTGTTTTGCTTACCCAATGCGAGGTGAAAATTAAGCTAATATCTGCGCTCTTGTCGCGCATGCTAATTAACATGTAAATGTGAAAAGGAGGAAGAATAAAGAAAAAAGAAACGAACAGAACGGCTCATTCCGCACAGAGGAGGAAGAGGGAAGAAGAGACAGAGACCGTACTACAGACACGTTACATCGCCACTTGCCAGTTACTGAGGCTAGATTCCCACACGCGGCGAAAAATCAAAAATCGCGCGATTTTATCGCGATTTGTGCTTTTTTGTTTACTTTATTTAATTCATTTCACGCCAGAATTGGCAAAATACCAGAGAGAGTTTATGGGATCATGTTGGCAGATACCGCGGAGACGAGGTGATTTCTGAGGGCCTTGGAGAAGTGCCCGCGGCGGAATCTGCAACGTGGGGTCAAGCGGAGAAAGGGAATTTCTCCGAGTGCAGGGGATAAGTCGTTCCAGGGCCGAAGGAGGCAAAAGGGAAAAAGTTGGCTATCAGGCTTAAGATATTGTTGAAAGAGATTTTGGAGAAAGGTTGCCGGAGAGGATGACCACAGGGATAGCAGTAGGTTAGTCTGGGGTGATGGTGGTGTTGAAGACTCTGAGAAGTTCCGGGGTGAGGAGGAAGGTCTTGAATCTGCTGAAGAGGTAGTAGGTTTTCCCGAGGGAGGAGGTAAGTCGTTCAATGTGTGGTTTGAAGGATAAGCGGATTTAGATGCGTTGACACGTAGGCCGAGCCCTTATAATATTAAAAGTATCTGTCCGACACGCGGGTGTTTAAAAATCAAAATCAAAACTCTTTCGTTTTCATGTCGCTTTTAAAGTGCGGTGCAGAGCACTCGTCATCTCGTCTCGTCTCGTCTCGTCTCGTCTCGTCTCGTTCCCGCCCATTTGCTCGATCGGGTATCACATTTAGGATATGGTTGATCGAGTTGAAAAATATGAAATGCTCCTGCCTCCTTTGGCGAGAAAACGAGACAGAGTTAGTTGATTTACGGTAGATCATTTTCTCTATCTCGGTTCTCATATATCTATCTCACATATCTCGCATCAGTTGATGATTTGTTAGCTTTCTTTTCTATATTCTAGTTGGTTGGTCCACAATTCGTTATTGCCATTCGGCCCTTGCTGGAGATGGAGAGCGCGTGGACAGCGGCCATTCAAGATTCGTGGCTTCACCTGTTCGCTTCGATGAGCGCCATTATGAAAAAATCGATGGGGATAGAAGAGGAGCAATATCTCATCACAAAGTAAATAATTAATCCAAAAGAAAGAAAGAAAGAAATGAATATATCTGTCTCCCCATTCGAGCGAAGATCATTCGGGACAATTTTTAAATCGTTTATTTACTCTATAAAACCGCAAAAAATGAATAAATGAATGAATGAATGAATTAATTAATTATTATTTTTTTATTCACATTAATGACGTCATGAATGTTATTATAATAATATTATAATAATTATAACTAGTTTTAAAGTATTATACAGAGAGAAAAAGAAAAATAGAATTTATCGAAGACCAAAATGGGGGATGGAGGGGATATAGATAATAAATTTAGATAACAACTCAGCTAAGCGTTTAGACAAGATCATTATCGTCATTCGCAAATTCGATCGAAACGAGACGAGACGAGACGTTTTATTATTAGTTTAGTTATGAAAGAAAATTGATTTTTTTCTTTTTTCTTTTTTCATTTTCATTTTCATTTTCTTCAAAATCCGACTTTATTCGAGCGAATGCGAATGCGAATGCGAATGCGAATGCGAATGCGAATGCGAATGCGAATGCGAATGCGAATGCGAATGCGAATGCGAATGCGAATGCGAATGCGAATGGATTGCAGTTGCAGTTGCAGTTTCAGTTCTCTCCCGCAGCATTTTATTTGATTTGAGTAACTTTGCAAGAAACGATCGAGTGAGTAAGTGAATGAATGATTGATTTAGTCTATTCATTCAAATTTCAAAAAACAAACTGGAGCAGCGAGTGGAGAGTTTTCTATTCGTTACTTGACTTGACTTTTCCTTTTCTTTTCTTTTCTTTTCTTTTCTTTATTGTCAATTTCAATTTAAGATTTAAGCCGATCCAATCCAAATTCTGAAAATATAAGAAAAGTAAAATTTTAAAAAAAAATCCAGTTGACACCATAAACGAAACGAAACGAAACGAAACGAAACGAATAAAGGAATTAGCGCTAGATTTAATTTTAACTTTTGAAATTTGCTCAACTCACTCGAATTTCTTTCAAACCATTGTACTGTACGGCGTGTAAATTTCCATTATTCTCGTAACGGTAATACAATTATAATCCAATTGCAATCCAAATGTCTCTTGTTGTTGCACAAATTATTTCTATTTCTATTTCTATTTCTCAATTCTGTCATTACATGATTTATTGATTAAAAAATAAAATGTTTTCAAGTATTAAATTTTAATTATAACTTCATTTACAAGTAAGCCGTTCCTTAGACCTTAGTATCGACCGAACCGACCGTTTGTGGAATTTAATTACGACGACAGAAAGCAAGCTAGTCTACTAGTGAGTACGTGGATGTCGCGTTTGGTACATATTTTAAACGAATTTTAAAAGAAATAAAAAAATAAAAATAAAAATAAAAATAAAAAATAAAAAATAAAAAATAAAAAATAAAAAATATTTCATTTCTCGATTACTTTACCTTTCTAAAGCTGAAGGTCAAACAGCCGCGAGATTTGCAAATTATTGCAAAAAAAGAAAAAGGGAAAAGAAGAGTACTGGGATGGATGGGTAAATGGTAAATGATCTGGTCCTTCTCGTTCTCGTTCTCGTTCTCGTTCTCCTTAATTCGCTCGGTTACCACCTGCAAAAGCAAAACTATGAGATACAAAAAATCAAGAATAAATAAAGAAAAGAATTAATGACCTTATTACACTTCGAAGTGGCTTCGACGACCACACAAAAGTTCTTTTAATCGGCGAAAGGAAACTGTTTCTCAACGCGCTCGCTTTTGGTCCGTAGCCGTACGGATCCCTGAACAGCGGCATTTCGTACCACCAGGGCTCCCGCCGCAGGGCCGGGCTCACCGTCGAATACCACGGAGGAATTCTTCGCGATGCCGCTCTTCCGTATGGATATCCTAAGAGGATTTAATATATTATATAATTAAATGTAAATTAAAATTAAAATTAATTAAAATCTACAATTACCCGCGAGGCCCAATGGTGATCTCACTCGATAGGGATATCTGAGTTCCTGGTCGGAAACCACCGGATAGTAATTATTCATCGGGAATAAACTTAATTAAAAAAGAAAGAATACCGTTTTAATTTTAAATTTTTAATTTGTAATCAAATTCCGACTAACATTCGAATATTTTACCCTTTAAAGTGCGCCAAAAACCAAACTAACGCTCTGGCGGCAAAGTCGTGCAATTAATTAATAACGGAAGAGTGAAAGAAAATAAATCTCGGGCGTTTTGCCAATCATTTGGAATGCTGGACGGGAAAAATAATCTCTCTAAATATCAATCTAATATTGGAGCACTCAACAAAAAAACCAATAAGAAAAAAAACATGTAAATACCAGAATGTACGAGTCAGGAGTTTGAGTTTGAGGGCATCACGAAACTAAATATAGATCGAGATCGACTTGAGCGTGTTAAGTTTCTTTGATAAACAAAAAAGTCAAAAGCTGCGCCCCGCGCTCTGCCCAAAAAAGCTCATTAGCGATAACGTTTCAATTTTTTCTCGCTTAACAGTAATTTCGAACGATTATGCGATTATATCTTTTATATATGCCTACCTGTCCAAGTAACCAGCTTCTCCGGCTAGGCCGTACGGCCTCGTCCCGTGCAGATACGACATCTCGGGTTCGGATACACCTGAACTGAATGTAACCGTCGTGTGGCTGCTCGCTAGGATCGGCACTGACCATAAAAAGCACTTGGCACTCGACTAAATATAACTAAATTTGGAAACTCTGACATAACCGAATTAGGACCGTCACCGATCGAATAAATGCTGAAACGAGAAAACACTTTCATTTAACTTCCGCATTCAAACGGCACACATTAAATCGTTTTATTTTACCCCGTCGATATGTCGATGGTCGACATATTTGTTGATCGACATTACATTAATCGCCTCCTATTGCCAACATTCCAAATCCATAAAAAGACAAAAATTTGATACGTTTTTCTTTCTTTTTTTGTGAATCTCCTTTCGTTTATTCAGCGACACGAGTAAATAGTACGTTTCGGCACTAAATACAAATGTGATTGATAGTCAAGCACGAAAAAACACATTTACAAAATTCCAACAAATGTAATAATTAAAATAAAAAAACAAAACAAAACGAAATAAAAATATTTTCTTTTCTTTTAATCTATTTAATATATAACTTTTGATTGAAATAAAAAAAGCAAGACTTAATTACAAATTCATCACAAAAAACGAGCACAAAAATTGAAAAAAGGTCCTAAATATCTAATTTTATACTCAAATAATTTACAATTAAGCATAGAGCCAGATGCGAGTCACATGACACCGAGCTATTTTTTTTATTTTTTTTCTTTTTTCTTTTTTATCTCTTTCTTTTTAAATATTTTCATATATTTTTTTTCTCTTTTCAAACTCTACTTAGTAGTTAGTACATCAATCCACTACTTCTTTTTAGTGGGCGCTCGCGGTGGCGTGTTCGGCCTTCCCGAATTCAATCCGCTGTATTGATATTTCGCTTTCTTTTCGGATGGTTTTAAAATCTAAAATATAAAAATCGTTGAAATCAATATTAATGCACGAATGAATTTTGCCATCAACCTGGAATGAACACATAAGCGTTTCGTCGACCGACATCATTCCACCCGCATTGTCGAATTCGCCGCAGTAATTTGGCGCTGAAAACAGCGTTACTAATTGTCGTTTTGCAAAAAATTCGTACCCGTCTTCAACAACCTAAAAAAAAAAATTTACATAAAAAAAACAATTAGAATAAATTTTTTTGTTAACCTGATGCGCTCGACAGATCAAATCCAAGTCGTGCCGATTAAGAAACTTGCTGACCACATCGGCGCCGAAAGTGAACGAAACGCCGCGATCATTCTCGCCCCAGCCCTGCACGTCTTTATCGGGATCCGACCACAACAAATCGCACAGGAGACCGGTGTCGGGCACGTCCGTGGGTCGAGTGATGCGCCTAATTTGTTCCATCGATTGCAAATCGGGAGAGAGTCCACCGTGACAACAGAAGATTTTCTCGTCGATCACGGCCGCGATCGGCAGACAATTGAAACAATCCGTAAACGTTTTCCATAACTTGATGTTAAACCGGCGTTTGCCTTAATTTTTTTTTTTTTTTTTAAAAAAAAATAAATAAATAATAATTTAATTATTTTTTTCCTTATTTAACTCGATCGAACTTACATTCGTCGTAGAAACCGTATATTCTGTTGATGCTAGCACACTCGTGATTGCCTCGTAAAAGAAAAAAATTTTCAGGATACTTAATTTTATAAGCCAAAAGAAGGCAAATTGTTTCCAGAGATTGTTTTCCTCTGTCCACGTAATCGCCGAGAAACAGATAATTGGCTTCGGGCGGGAATCCGCCGTACTCGAATAGGCGAAGAAGATCCGTGTATTGACCGTGAATATCACCTGCAAATCGATTTATCAGTTTCGGTTTGGATATTATTTTTATTTTTCATCGTTTTAACCGCATATTTTTAACGGCGCTTCCAATTCTAGTAAAATAGGTTGACTGAGAAATATTTCTCGCGATTTCAAACACAATCCTCTCACTTCGGCTTCCGACATCTGAACTATTTTCCCCGGACGACATCCTCGAACTGAAAAAAAAAAAAATAGAAAAAAACGGCTAAAAATTGAAAGGAAAAAACGACGCAGTTTGTAATATCGATCCGTTAAACAATCCTACGACGACAAAATGTCCCGAGTTTGATGTTTACGCGCCGAACTTATCGCCCGACGATATTTGAAAACGTGTCCGCGAATGAGTCGCGCTTAATTACCTTCGAGTAATCTTGAAATCAAATTATCAACATTGAGCTCCGTGTCGGCCATTTTGATATTTCCACACGCCTACGAATCATATCGGAGCATGTGATTGGCCGGCGCGCCCTCTCGCATCGCTGATGTAAACCACGAGTTTAATGTCCTCCTGTTTTCAAAAATGAATGTTTTTTTTTGTGGGGGAAATAAATATAAATAGACAAATTTGTAACGGCAAGTACAATTGTTTTGTTTTTTTTAATCGTAATAAATTAATAAATAAATAGTTTATACTCACAATGATATGAAAGATGACGTCATTTCACCCATATTTTCACAACTTCAGGCACAAACGACAGAAAGGCAAAAAATTATTTCCAAATATAAAAAAAGAAAAAAGAAAAAAATATTCTCGTATCAACAAAATTTTTACACATTTGTAAATATTACATCATATAATATTGTTTGTAAACGACAAAAATATTCGCTATCGACTAAAAGATAAAATTTGCAACTTTGATATGATTTTTCACGCATAAACATCGTCTTTTTTGTGTTTTTTTTCTCTTTTTTTCAACTCTAAATACATCAAATATGGTATCGTTGTGAATATACAATTTATATATACATATATTTATTTAATCAATAAAATGTAAATAAATAAATGAATAAAAAAAGAAAAAATTATGAAAATTGTTTTCATCCACTCGTAAAATCGTAAAAATCGAATCGAAATACACGATTTTCCGGGTAATAATAATACAGATAGAGATATAGAAAGACGGGGAAATGAGAAGAGGATAAAATTGTCTGGAAGCGCGGATTATTTCAACGCGGGTCCTCCGGCGACGACGTATCGCCGCCCGGTCGCGGTTTCACGCGAATGTTCTCGCGGATGTTATCGTCGATCTGCGGCGTGTATTTCGGCCCGCTAAGGCCGCCCGAATGCAGGCGCAGCTTCTCGGGGTCGATTTCGTCGCTCTTGACCAGGAAAAACACGCTGAAATTGAGTTGCGGAATGTCGCAGAACAGAGTCATGATGAGCATCATGAAGGTCAATCCGATCAAAAGGTAAACTAGAAATAAAATAAAATATAAAATAATTAATAAAATATAAAATAATTACGCAGTGTCTATTCCCACATTTGAAAATAAAAATGAAAATAAAAATGAAAATTAGAAAATAGAAATAAAAATGAAAATAAAAATGAAAATAAAAATGAAAATAAAAATGAAAATAAAAATGAAAATAAAAATGAAAATAAAAATGAAAATAAAAATGAAAATAAAAATGAAAATAAAAATGAAAATAAAAATGAAAATAAAAATGAAAATAAAAATGAAAATAAAAATGAATTGTGGGAATAGACGTGTCTATTTCTACACAATATGTGGAAATAACACAGTGGCTATTCCCACAGAAAAAAATACGAAAATGAGATTTCAAAATTAAATTTTTATTGATGAAAATTACATTAAACTTAAAGACAGCCGAATAATTACTGCAAAAGTAAGAATCCTTCTTGATTCTCTTAACATTTAGTCCGCCCTTCTTTAAACATGCAAGTTGTGCATTAAACCATATTTTAGTACGCTTTTTCCTGCACGAACAATACATCCTATTGTAAAGTTTTATTTTTATTTTAGGTGTAGCACAAGGTGCAGACTGTGCAGGTGGAAACAGTAAAAAATCTCTTTTTCATGCTCTAAAATAGCTTTCAAAGCTTTCAAAACTTGCAATGAATATTTTCGTGTTGCATGTTTAAAGAAGGGCGGACTAAATGTTAAGAGAATCAAGAAGGATTCTTACTTTTGCAGTAATTATTCGGCTGTCTTTAAGCTTAATGTAATTTTCATCAATAAAAATTTAATTTTGAAATCTCATTTTCGTATTTTTAGTTGTTTTTTTCTGTGGGAATAGCCATGGCCAAATAATTAATTAATTAATGAATTAATGAATATATATATTACCGGAACAGGAGACCTTGTAGAGAGGTCTGTAGGGTTGATTGGGGTTGTCGCCGGGGATGTAGTCGCCCAGTCCGATCGTTGTAAGCGAAATGAAGCAATAGTAGAGGGAATCGAGGAAACCCCAGTTGGGTTCCAGAGTGGAGAAAACGAGCGCGGGCACCACGTAGAAGCAGATGAAAACGAACAGGACCATCGTGGTCAAGTGCAGCATGCGGATATTGAACGGTTGGTAGAGGTGTCCGAGTCGCGAGTTGAGGAATTGAAGGAAAAACGTGACGGGGATCATGAGTCGCTGCACGAACGACATGAGCAACATCATGTTGAGGGGGATGCCGAGGAGCGCGTAGATTATGCAGAAAATTTTACCGCCTTCCGATAACGGCGTCACGTGACCGTATCCTATATGAATTGAAAAAAATAAATAAATTAATATTAAAAAATGTAAAAAATTAAAATTAATTGCCTATTGTCGTGATGACCGTGGTGGCGAAGAAAAACGATTGGCCGAAGCTCCAGTTGGGCTCCATCGTCACATTGCGAACGGCCGAAACACCCACGTTGTTGGCGTTGATAATTTCAACGATAAATTCTTCCAGGGCCTCATCTATAGAATAAAATTGTTTTTTTTTAAAAAAAATTAATCTGAAAAAAGTGAAAAATGCCTGTTAATGTGGGATGCGCGGCTAGAAACCGCGCTCTGGTTTCGCGAATATGCGTCGTCAATAAAATTTCATTCGGGGCTTCGAGCGACATGAAAACCGAAGCGCCGATCAACAGATACGTGAAATAACAGAGAGTGAATAAGGCCAGAAGGACGGTACTGCGACGGAAACCGCAAATTCGGATCGTTCGTCGCGGAATGAGGAGGTCTTTTTCCATCTTTTTTAAAATTTTCAACTAAAATATTGTACGAATGTGAATGTCAAATGCAGGAAATGAATGCGCAGATCCGGTCCACTATTATCATCTAATAAATGAATAAAAGAGGGATAAAACGAGTGACGTGACGATGGTCAGCTCTCGCGCTTCGGTGGCAATGTGCGGGAAAATGTGACGATACTCATGTCAGTCTCTCTCGTTCTCTCTTTCTTGACCGACTGGTTTTGTCCTCGTTCTAATCTAACGACCTGACGTCCACAGATGGAACGATAATCTCGTATGACGCGATGATAAGATTTTTTTTCTTTTTATTTCTTTGATAATCAAATAATTCTAATTTTTGTCGACAGAAATGTTTCTGGCGCAGCTGTAAGCTGTAAGCTGTATGCTGTATGCTGTAAGCTGTATGCTGTATGCTGTTTGTTGGCGCAGCTCGAATTCAATATTGAACGAGTGTAACGTAAATATTTTGAGTTGCGAATTAAGATAATAACGGCTGGCAGATGGCGATTTTCACTTTTTTACTCTTTACGTTATCGTATCGCTCGTTATGACTCGTTTATTAGCATCTTTGACCTCGGCTATCTTAGATTTGTTTTCTCACCAGTGACACAGGCAAATTTTTGCAGGAATCCGATTCTTTTATCACGAAGATCTCGAATTTTTTCCACTTCTTTCGGAGCTTCGATGGCCGAAAAGATGGATGCGCCGATCGTGAGGAAAAGAAGGTAAAATCCCAGAAGAATGAGTACACGGACGTGACTGCGACCCAGACCCATCCTCCATGCGAGGCAGCGAAGCGAGGATGGCTAAAGGATCCTGCGATTAAAGTTTAATTCACAAACTCGATTAGCTACCGGTAATATGTAATAAAATATGTCGCAAAATATCACGCTGAAATTGACGCTTTTAAACGCCGGGTTACGCGATATTCGCATCGGATGTTTTTCTTTTTCTTTTTCTTTTTTAAACATGAAATTATCTTTAGGATAAAATCGAATTACCTCCTGAGTTGCTCAAATATCACATCAAATTGTTATTGACGGGTCCAAAGTCGGCCATGTTGAGCTCGAGATGGTGCGCTGCACGGCGCTGCTATTAAAGTAAAATGTTACGTCATTAACTGGTAAATTTAAAAAAAATTACTCGAAAGAAAAAAACCAAAAAACAATTGAATTTAAAGAATTAATCAAATCTAATTCTTTACCTAAACAACATCGATATGATAATTCTTCACTGACTAATCGATATCGAGGAACAACAATTGACACTCGTGTGTCATGGCGGCTTCCATGTTGATGCGGAGAATTTTCCTCTACAGACATTTGGCGCGCCGTTATTCCAGTTCGAGCAATGTCGAGATCGAATTGAGCGAGCGATGCATTCGGCGACTGCGAGACATCATCTCTGAGAAAGAGAAATATCTTCGAATAGTGGTCGACGGAGGCGGCTGTTCGGGGTTTCAATACGTGTTTTCGCTGGACGATAAAGTCAATGCCGACGATTGGTACGAATTTGTTGAGTTGGTAAACTTTAGCCCTAATTTTAATTTAATTTTACTTTCTTACAGTATCGTAAAGAAAGACGGGGTCGGTGTCGTGATCGATAAAATGTCGCTGCAATTCATGCAGGGCGCGACTGTCGACTACTCTGAAGAATTAATTCGTTCGTCGTTCAGGGTGCTCAACAATCCGAAAGCGGAAAAAGGTTGTTCTTGCGGAGCGTCGTTCAACGTCAAAGGATTATGATACTAGATAGATGATAAATTCGATTGTTTAACGTGTATATAAATAAATAGTAAAAATTGTCCGATAATGAAAAAAGAAAAGAAAAGAAAAGAAAAGAAAAATGATTTTAATAACAATTTTCTTAAGTAGTGTTAACAATGTGTGTCTGTTCGACCGACGGACTGAACGAACGAATGAATGAATGAATGAATGATGGGAGCGATCATTCATTTGCCCTTTTGTTTCTTCGATCCCATCGTGCTCAGTTTGAGCTTGAGCGAGTCGATTTCGTCTTTCTGCGCGGTCAGTTTGTCGTTCATGTTGGCCAAGTGTTCGCTCATCATGTTCAATTGACCCTCGTAACTCTGCGATGTCAACGCCATTTCGTCCTTTTGAAAAGAAAAGAAAAGAAAAATGGAAATAATTGAAAAAAAATCAATTGTTTTTTGACTCTACTTTTAATTGATCGATGTTGGAATGCGAAGCGGCCAATTGATCGAGCACTTGAGTGCGATTCGCATCGGCTAAGTGAAGACGGCGTTGCAGGCTGATGAGCTCCGCGTGATACGCCGTCGCTTTGCTATCGGCCATTTGCATCTGCGCGATTAATTCTTTGATGTGTTGAGTGAAATAACTCTTGATTTCCGATTCGCGGTTGTCGCCGAGCGCCGGAGTGGCATTCAGAACTTTGATTCTGCCCATGTGCAGCGCCGCGGCGGTATCGGTGGGCGACGAGCCGTTGTTTAGCGTCACTTCGTCGGTGCTGGATCCGCTGCTGATGGTGGAGATGGCGTCGCCGCCGCCTCGCAATTGCTCCTCGAGCTTTTGTAGTTTTTTAATATCTTTCTCGTGTTTGATTTGCAGGAGCTGGAATTCGAGCATCCAGTGTTCTTTCGCTTGTTCCAACTTGCTCATTTTTTCTTGACTAGTTGCGAGCTGAAATACATTTTGAAATACATTTCGTCATTTGAATTTGAATTTGAATTTGAATTTGAATTTGAATTTGAATTTGAATTCGAGTTTTGATTACTTGTCGGGCTAAGCTTTCTCGACTTTCTGTGGAACTGAGCAAAATTTGTTGGTTACAAAGCGCTTCGTGATATGGGACGGTTTTCGGCGATTCCGTCTGAATCTCCGTCATGTAGTTGAGTGCGCGTTGTTTGAATCGACCGATGGCCGGCGACGTTTTCCTCGTAGAAATGGAGTCGTCGTTGGCGAATCCGAGTCCCTCGATCATCAGCGAATGTTTCGATTTCATTAAACTCGACAACTTGGGAGAAAATAGAAAAATCAAATTAAAAAAATCAAATTAAAAAAATGAACAAAAATTGAACAAAAATTGAACAAAAATTGAACAAAAATTGAACAAAAATTGAACAAAAATTGAACAAAAATTGAACAAAAATTGTACAAAAATTGAACAAAAATTGAACAAAAATTAAAGAAAATCGAACAAAATCGAACAAAATGAAGAAAAATAAACAAAATCGAAGAAAATTAAACAAAAATATTAAAGAAAATTGAAGAAAATATTGAACAAATTAAACAAATTTTACTTTGGCCGTGAACGTGACCAGAGAAATCATCGACGACAACACGCATTCGTCGGTGCTCTTTAGTTTTTGCGTCGTTGTTGGCAACTGATGTTCGATCGAAACACGAGCGTTGTAATAAACGGAGGCTTCTTTGATCGTGTTGTGAAGGTCGGACAGAGAGCGGACCAGCATGGACAAAAGCTGCTGCTGCGATGACGGCGGATGGCAATACGAACGGTCGCTCTGAGCTGCCAAAGCGATCACGTACGTGTTGAGTTTGTTAAACGCGGCCGTGATTCGCGATAAAGACGAGTGAAACTGCATGTTCTTCGTCTCCAACGTCGGCGTGCACGACGACCAACGACATTCGTCTTCGATACTTTTATAAAAAATTAAAAAATTAAAAAATAATTCTTATTTTATACGAAATTCGGTACCTCAGAAGGTAATACGGAAGTAATTTACTCAGATAAGCGCAATATCCGTCGAACTTTTCCGAGAACTGTCGCAAACCGACGGCCGTTTCGAGTTTGACGAAGCAGTCGTCCTCCAAACTCCTTTGAAAAGCCGCGAACGAGTGCTGGATGGGACGCAAATGAGCCGCGTTCTCGTGTAGATAAGTTGCCAGTTTGGCGTGCACGTGTTTGAGCGACCGCTCGTCGCGGACCTCGGCGCACAGCAACGCGCGTTGTTCGATGTACGTGTGGAAATTGGACAAACTCGTGACCAGATCGCGCACGAGCGAGCCCACGTGACCGATCAGTTCTTTCACTTCCGACCGATGTTTGCGGTCGAACGACGGAATGTTGAGAGCGTTCAATTCGTCACGCAACGTGTCGTTGAAATGCACGTGTTCGTGCACGACGCGATTTGCCGCTTTTAATTTCGTGCCCAAATCGTTTTCTACGTCTCGTAGTTTCGCCCGACTAAAGAAAAAGAGAATAAAATTCATTAAAATTCATTAAAATTCATTAAAATTCATTAAAATTCATTAAAATTCATTAAAATTCATTAAAATTCATTAAAATTCATTTAATCCAGGTACCATTCGTCCGATTTGAGACGCAGTTCGCGCAGTTCCTTTTCCTGAGTTTGACATCTTATCTTCAAATTATTATCATTTATCATTTACGATTATTTTCTAAATTCTCACGAAATAAGTTCTCACTTCCAACTGGATTTTGTCGTGTTGTAATTTATCGATGACCACTTTGTTTTGATCGTGAACACTCTGCAGCGCGCCCCGGTGGTGTTTCGCCTCCTCATTCAACGAATCTAATCGACGCGTTAATTCGTCGACCTCTTCCCGTTGTTTCTGCTCCGTCTCCGACAGCTGCGAAATGTAATATAATAAAATATTAAACGTCCGTCAGATAAGAACTTTGTAATAAAATAAAGATAAAAACAACCACCACCAACCAATTGATGGAGTCGCGCATTTTCTTCGATTTTGCTGCCGAGTTCTTCGTTGAAAATCAAATTGACCGACGATTTGCCATCGATGCTTTTCGTCTACAATTAAAAAGGCGGCAATTGATACGTGGACGAATTTCATTTGACTTTGTACTTTGTTTTTCTTCGGTTTGTTCGCGGCTTCTAACTCGTCCTGCAACACAGTCACGCGTTTCGCCAATTGATGGTTACGGAAGGTCAAACTGTCGATTTCTTGCTCGTATTTCCGGATCGACAAATCGCGATCTTTGATCGAATCCTACGAGTCACGAATTAATGGCCGATTTGCTTGTCTTATCAGATATCAAACACGTCAAACACGTCAAACTCACCCTCAGCTCGCCCACTTTGGCCTGCTCATCGAGAACGGCTTTCTTCAGCACGGATACCTGAGCGCGCGTCTGTACACAATAAATAAATCAATCAATAAATCTGAGAAAAAAGCAAATTAATTTGAAAAATTAAAATTATTATTTTTACTTTCGAGTATTCCGACGCGACCTTCTGATACTTGGTGTGAATATCGGTGCTGTTACTTTCCATCGTCCGTTTCTAAAGTTCGGACATGGTTTATTCCCGTGCACCACCGGGTATTCGGTCGAGTCGAGTCAAACTATCCGTGACTCGTCTATCTCGATCATTTGCGGGTTTGCGCTAAAACGTGGAAGAATTATAATCAATTTCGTTTCGCGCCGTCCGGTGGCAAAATTTTTAATTAAAAAAAGAAACAAAATGGCGTATTCGGTTTCTATCGCGGGTTTTTACAAACGGTTTTCGCGGAATATTTCGCGAAACGCATCGTTTTCGTTCGCTAAAAACAAGTTACTTCCGTTCGAAGTTGACACGCGAGTGGGTAAGGACGTTACGCTCTACCAGTACGAAAACACGAGATTTCATCGACTTTTGTCGTTTTTCGCCGTCGGACAATTTTTTTGTTGGGGATATTTGTCTCATTTCGCGTACACGTGTTTACGGGATACGCCGATCAGCGACCCGGACGGCGATATTAAGACGAAATTGCCGTTTTGGAGGAGAATCAACATGGGCGAGAACAAGTACAGGTACGGACTGACGGTACTGTGCGCCAGTTTGGGATACATGATCGTGAGCGCGGCTTGGCTCTTTTCGTTCCGTTCCATCCATTCGCTGGTGCTGCTGCGCGGCGGCGAAAAGCTGCGAATCGTCACGTACAAACCGTTCGGACTGCGCCGCAACTTGCGAGTGGATGTCGATCAGACGGCGTGCTCCCATTCGCGCAACGACGCCACCTCGTTCTTGTCGCTCAAAGTCAAGGGCCACTATCTCTATTTCCTGTTGGATAAAAGCGGCACGTTCACTAATCGTCGTTTATTCGACCACACGGCCGGTATGAAACGCAAATTCGAGTGAATAACTTTGAATGTTTATTATTACCGATATTCTCCCGATATGTACATATGATACAAGATATATGAAAATAAAACGTTTGATTTTTTCTTCTTTCTTTTTTTCTGCTTGAAAGAATCTGGAAAAAAATTCTTGTATATGATAAAAATAAACATTCGAAAATAAAGATGAAAATGAAAAGTTATTAGTTGATTAATTTGTTAATTTTTATAATTTTATAATGGACTTTTTTTGCTTTTTTGGAATTGTACAACAAATAAATTTACGAAATAATTATTATTATTTTTTTTTTTTTTTTTTTTTTTAAACTTGATTTGCATTGTTATTATTTGATAGATATTATAAATCTGAATAGATTAAAATTTGGACAATTTGTTGAAACTACTTTTTCGTTTTCGTCAATACTGTTTACTATCGAGTTGGGAAGACTTTATCGGCGCGATCTCGAGCCTCGAGCCTCGCCTGCACAAATTCATTTTCTTTCAACGAAAGAAATTTATTGCTCTCTACGTTAAAAATTAAAATGATAATAAGAATAAGAATAAGAATAAGAATAATTAATCTATCGCATTCGAATTTGGCACGAGTGATGAATCAATCGACTTCAATTTCGTTATTGCTCGAACCAAACGTACGAAAAAGATTGGAAGGCATGATTCTGGACAGAACATTCGTCGAAACAAAAAGTAACAATAGTAATAATAATAATAATAATAATAATAAAACAATTCCAAAACGATAATAATAATAATAATAATAATTATTAGTGTTTTTAGCATTTTTACACCCGTCGCCACCCATTCCATTCATCCATCCGTCGTATTGCTTTTTTTCCCTTTTTTTCCCTAAACGTAATGCGGATGTGGATTAATCTCGCGTCGGATTATCTCTGAGTGGTGTGATTGGCCTGGCGTTTGGCCAAGTTAGTTCTGATGCCGGCGGCCAAGTTTAAGAGGGCGTCGGCGCCCTCCACGATCTTTTTCCGCTCTTCGTCGTCCTCGGACGAGCGGAACGACGCGGACACGAGTCGGTTGCCGCGCGTCGGCACGTTTTCCCAGTTTTCCTCGTAGTCGTCGTCGCTGTCGAAATCGTCGTAACTGCTCAGGTTGCTCGCGTCGTCCGGTTCTTCGTCGTCCGTGCCGTCGCTCGGCTCGCTAAATTCGAACGCTTCGTCGACCGATGAGGGCGATGAGGGGGCGGCGCGGCCCGTGCAACTGCTGTAGGTGTGGTCTTCGCTCGGACTCGTCGTGATCACGCGGCGCAGTTTGTGCAGGTACCCGGGCGACGAAGTCCTTTCATTGAGAAATTTAAATATTTTTTTAAATAAATATTTAAATTTATTTTATTTTTTAATTTTAATTACCGAAACCGAGTCCGGAATCTCTTGTTCCGTTTTAATTCTTTATCGACGGCGTAGTCTTTGAATATGCGAGTGCCGTCCTTCAAGGCCAGCATGGTGGCTGCGGCGTCCACTTCCGGGTCTTGGTCTTTAATGCTGGACGCCGCTAGACGTTTGGACAGGTACGGAAACAATTCTAGAAAATTTTATTTATTTTTTTATTTTTTTTATTTAAATTTAATTTTATTTAATTTTAATTTTAATGTTACCCGGATTCGGGATGTTGATGTTGAGTCGCGGTGCGAGCGGTAATGGTTTCGGTACCCTACAATGATAAATTAGGTATTTTCAAAAATGACAATAAATAATCACGATTCGTGCACGAAACTCCCATTAGTTAAAGGCCTATGCATTGTACCGAAAGTGTATATTGTGATATCTTATTTTAATCCTCTAGTTGAGCAGAGTCGAAAAATCATCGTTTTATAGTCCAAAAATGTGCGTGCCATTGTTAACGTACGGAAATACATGGAAATTTAAAATATTTTTTTCAAAAATTCTTTACATTTGGGTTTTTCTATTGTTGCGTCATTTTTTGGCTACGAAACGATGAGTTTTCGACTCGGCTCGTCTAGAGGATTAAAATAAGATATCGTGCACGAATTGTTGGATAATTTTAGAGAAATTTACAGCTGCGTGTGTTGCGACGTCTGCGCCAACATTTGTAACTGATGATATGGATGGTAAGGAGTTTTGCGAAGCGCTTGTAATAAATTCGGCCGATAATCCGGATCGATGCACCACAACGAGCCTTTACCTATATTCTGGAAAAAAAAATAAAATAAAATAAATAAAAAATATAAAAAATATAAAAAAAGATTTTAGTCGACGGAACCGATCGATGCGAACAATAATGGCATCGATTCGTTATTTAACAAGCGCGAAAAATCTGGACTCGGTCACACGCAAGCCACTCTTTAATCTATATTCTCTCTTCTCTCTTCTCTCTAATTTCCGTGACCCTCTCGCGTAATTCCCGGTTTAGTGACGGGCGATTATACCTGGGTCGCCGTTGACAACGCAAACACAAAACCGCATCACCGTGGCAACTGACCGATCGAGCCAATGTTGTTTCCAAATCCCATCAACAGGTGAGTTGTATTTCGTATTTTGTACTGACGGCGACGACATAAATTCGGGTGCCACGGCCCGTACCTGACCCGTACCATAGTACAACAACTTAGCTCTGTCGAGTGTTTCACTTCTTCCCGCACGGACACTTAAAGGGTGCCCATGACAGGTGAAAGGTGATGTGTACATCCAGTGAGCGAGGAATGACTGGTTGGAATCCGTTGCCGGAATCATCCAGTTCTTCCTCGTTCGTCGGGTTAAAGAAGACTAACATGTTGGAACCGTCATTTTCAACTTGTTTAAACTTACGACGTTCTGATTTACCTGTCCCTTGTCCTTGTCGACTTTGCGGAAACATTTGTTGAGTGATAAGTTGTGTCGGACGGAATTCTTCCATCCGGTGGGCGCGTTCTGGAAGTAGGGGAAATGCGTGAGGATCCAGGCGTAGATGTCCTTGACGGGCAGCGCCTTTGCCGGCGCCTCCTCGATCGCCATGAAAATGAGGCAACTGAACGAATACGGCGGTTTGGCCGTCACGTGCAACTTTGGATTGTAGGCCACGTGCGCGGCGCCGTATTCGTCGGTGTTGGTGGTGACGGCGGGCGACACGCCTCCGCCGTCCGACGATTCGTCCAGGTAGTCGTCGGCCGACGAACCGGCGGCGGATGAATCGCTGAGCAGTTGCTCGTGGCCGCCGCCGACGCGAATGCTTTTGAGGAGGTTGCGATCCTGCAGCCACGTGAGGCTCGTGAGTTCGTCGTCTTCGCGGCTCCGGATGTCAATAATATTGTCATTGTCCGGCTCCTTCTCCGTTTCGTGGTCCGAGCCGCTCGGCATCGACACGTTGTCGGGATTACGCGCCGCGACGCGCGGATTTTGGCTGTTTAATGGACGGTGAGGAGCCATTTTTACCGTCTCCACCAATCACGACCTGCGAAGAAAAAGAAAAATAAAAATAAAAAATAAAAATAAAAAATAAAAATAAAAAATAAAAATAAAAAATAAAAATAAAATTTATTCAACACCAGAGGCCATTCTTTCGTCCAGGTCGAGGAACTCTGGAGTCCGGAATAATAAGCGTACGGTCGCTGTTACGCCGATCAAGGTCAACAGTCACGCGTCGCGGTCGCGGTCGCTTAGCAACGTGTAAATAGACTGTTTTTTTTTTTTTTTTTTTATCTTTCTTTCTTTCTTTTTTACTCCCCCCCGACTGAGATGAGATGCGAGCGACACCGTTCATCGATTTACCACTCGCTCGCTCGCTAACCCGCTAAAAGAACACGCCCTCGTTTGATCGTAACGAGGTGGCGCGACCGATAACCTTGGTCACGAATAAATATACATGACGAGAGAGAAAAATCTATTTGATGATTTGTCCGCTCATTATCCACGCATCATGGCCATCCGAGTGGCAGATGGACGGACAACTGTTGCGCCGTGCTCGAATCTCGAATCGCGATTCTCGGTTCTCGGTTCTCGGTTCTCGGTTCTCGGTTCCGATCGATGCGGAAAGGAAATGCAAACGGAAGTGGAAATGACCCACCATTCGAACTCGAGTTTTGCCACTCGTCGGATGACAGACATCGATTCTTTGATTAATAATAATAATAATAATAATATATTGTTTTTTTCTTTTTTTCTTTTTTTTCTTTTCTTTTCTTTCTTTTCTTTTCGTAGTCGTGGTAACGGACGACGCCATTGGAGGATGCGGGTCAGCTGGATGGTTACTATGGCGACGGACGGCGTATCTCCACCGTGAGACATTTATTTCCCCCTCCCTTCGTAAGGGGGCCATTTTGAAAGCGAGAAAACGAGGTTTTAACGATATTTTTCTCTTTTACAAAGATTGGCGAAAATTTAAATGGTTAGCTCACCTCTATATACGACTCCATGACGGAAATGAAAAGAAAAATGGAAAATAAAGAGAAAAAGGGAAAAGAAAATGAAAATGGAAAAAAGCCGTTGGATTTTCTGGTTGGATTTTGCGCGGGATCTCGCGATTTCGACGGCGGGAAAAGGCGAGTCGCGCTCGGCCGTTAGACGTGGCTTATCGGGCACGCTGCACGCTGCGACGTGTGGTGTGCGAGTGCTCGATTCGGTCGGCAACCAGATACCATGACAGCGATGCGTCACGTTGTCATGGTAACCGAGGTGCGTTGCCGCGGCAACCGTTGCACACCGTCTCGTGCTCGGTCTCGCCGTAAATAAAATTAACAAGTGTATTTATTTAAAAAAATTAAAAAAATAAAAAAAATAATAAGAAAAATGAAAGAATAAAGTTCGCTCGGTTGCCACGACGACGGTCGGCGCATCTAACATGTGCGGTTCGTTTCGATCAAATTGGGTTAATCGAAATCAAAGAATCGAAATCAATTGTGCAACCATTTTGTTTTTGTAATTGAACCGAGAAGCACGTGATGGGAATAATCGCTCGTGATTGGTAAATTATCGTTCAGATCTAAATATAATTAGTCAGTCTCGGTGGTCATGACGACGGCGCGATACGAGTCAAGGACCAAAGTGATAAAATAAATGAAAATAAAATGAAAAAAAATAAAAAATAAAAACCATCTAAATGACCCTTAGTCTCGCTTTGGTTCCGCTACTCGACTCGGAACAAATTAATCTCACATTCTAAAATCAATCAATCAATAAATGCAAATAAATGCAAATAAATGCAAATAAAAATAAAAAATAATTTTTTTTTTTTAAAAAAATGGCGAGAAATCGGTCTATTTTCGAAAAATGCCAACTTCCTGCCAGAATTGCGTGCCAAGAATGTTGCGGCACGTCCTTGTATCTTGTACCGTATATATATTTAGAAGACTACGAGTGTTTCCATGACCACGATGGAAAAAAGTGATTTTTTTCTAAGTTTTTACCTGAGTTGTTGTTGTCGTTGTTGTTGTTGTCGTTGCGGTTTAGGTACATCGAGTAACGAGTTGACGGAAGCAATTTTGAGCAAAATAGTAATTATCCGATTCGAGCTGCAGAAAAAAGAAAAAAAGTTAAAGAAATGAAGGAAATGTAGAAATGCCAATGGATATTGGATCGGGATCGAATCGTCACTTCTAAATTAGGAAATAATTTAATTTTTTTTCCCCCCTTATTTCGGACGATTTTCGTTATCCCAGATCCGATTCGTGGCGAAAGTTTTTTTAAGATTTGCTTACGAGTTGCCGGTCGTTATAAAAGTTTGACTCGTTCGGAGTTGAAAAGTTGTTTGTGGAAAAAAGTTTGTTGCTCGTCCACTAGTGGAGCCTGAGCGACGCCATGACGCGCGGCGACCTCATTAACAAATTGAGTCGGCGAAAAATCCACGCCAACTCTCGAGTTTAGTTTTAATCCGTTCGGCAACTCGTGTTTCTATCACCGATCGTTTCATTTACTTACCGATTCGATGGAAATCGTTCCTGTCGGTCAGGGTGTAACGAGTAACGAAATGTGGTCGTACGGAAACCGCATGGCGGAAAACTAACCCGAGTTTAGGTCCACTACAGCATCGACATCGAAACTTCGCGGACGGCGAATTACTTTTCATTTTCGTTGTATTTATTTTTTAATATTCGAAAAATTAATTTATTTCTCATTTTCCATCGATTTCGCGGTGAAATACACCGCGAAAGAAGAGAAAAAACACTGGCGCTTAATTGCCGCCAGATCGCGCTACCAACCGATAAATAATTATTTTTATTTTTTTGGAATTTTTATTCTGTACAAAATTATGCAGGTACAATGAATGAATTGGGTCGAGTGATTAAAACGATGAAGATACATAATGTTGATATTTACAATTAAAAAATATAAAATATCGTGCCGAGTCGTTATTATTTACAAATATCTTAATCAATCAATCAATCAATCAATCAATCAATTAATTAATTAATAACAATACGGTATGACTCGATACGGTACGTGTTTACAATAGGTAATCCAAGCGTCGCCGTATTTCTTTAAACACATCTTGTCGTCGCGGTAGGCACGATGGGTGAGAAGACAAACCAGATAGAAGAAATACGTGTGCGGTACCAAGTGTTCGATTCCTGCGAAACGGAATAAAATTAGGTAAAGTGTACGATGTTTGCAATATTCTCTTCGTACCGCACGGTAAACTCCACGATAACGCGATCATTAAATCGCCGAAATAATTGGGATGTCGAAGATGTTTCCACCAACCGTCGACGAAAATTTTGCGAGTCGTTTTCGTGTCGATCGTTTTGGCGGCGAAGAATTTTTGGTGGTACGGGTTACGACGAAAATCGTCCTTCTGTTTGTTCGCGACTCGAAATATCCCGTAGCCAACCACTGAAAAAAAGAAAAAAAATTATTTGAGAAAAAATAAATAAATAAATAAATAAATAATTAACGTACGGCCCATCATAAAACTCGCGAGTAAAACGTATTGGTCGACGTTAGGGCGATGTAACAGCAGATAGCGCAGCGATAAGGTGAAACAGAAAGGAGAAAAACACAAGCTGCCGAAGATCAAAATAAATCCACAGCCTTGTTTGGTTATATCGAATCCGCTCAAAAACGCTTCCTGAAATTAAATGAATTTTTATAATTGAAAAAAAAAAAAAAATTTTTCGGAGTCAGGATTGGATATTACCTCGAATACGAGGGCGTCGAATATGTAGATTAATTGACCGATGCCGACCAACCAAATACTCGGATAAAAACTTTCGCTCGTTTCGTATTCCTGGTAGAGAATGAGGATGTCGAGGACGGCCCAGCCGATCGCGGTGGGGCGCAACAAGAAGAAGAATTTCAAGTCTAACTCGCCGATTCGCGGGTTGAGTTCGCGGCCGAAGAAAAAACCGCTCAAGATGTCGTCTACAAGTTAAGTAATTAATTAATTAATTTATTTATTTATTTATTATTATTTTTTAGTGTAGTACTCGGAACTCCCGGCGTGAGGTCTTTGTTCAACGCGTTGCGCGCACGGAACAAGAGCAAGATGCAGATGACGTACGAAACGAGAGTCGAAGCGGTGATCAATTGCAGTAGTTTGTCGAGTACGAAGTCGAAGGGCATTTTGATGTAGAGCAACCCGCCTAAAATGGCCATTGTCACGGTCAATGCGTGAACGCCGTTTATGCGATAACCCAAACGTCGGGCGTCGACCAGCGGTTGACCCTCGGCCAGATCGCCGATCGGTATTAGCGACAACATCGCTTGGAACGCCAGCCAAAACAGGATCACCATCAGCGTTTCGACATCGAAATATTCGTACAAATTTGTGGGGAATTTATTCATGGCTAATTCGCAGTCGGACTGTAAAGAGAAAAAATAAAAAAATAAATTAAAAATTATAATTGAAATCAATCGAACTCACTCTGTCGCAGGTCAAATTGACCCAAAACACGAAAAGGGGCATCACCAGGGTGGCCGTGAAGATGCAGATGTTGCGCAAAATGCGATTACACAAGACCAAAAACGGTTCTCCACCTCTCGCGTTCTCTTCTTCGTTGTTCGTGTTATCCGGCGGCTCATATTCCTAAAATGGACGAATGGACAATGTTGAATTTGCCGAAATACTCGCGACGAAATTCGTACCGGACGAAAACCCATGCGGTATAATTTGTCTTCGCTGATGGGATTAATGGGGGGAACGACGATTCGTTCCGATTCGCTCGTTGTTTTCGACAAAATTCGACGGGACGAGCGAATCGGGGTCGTGCGAGCGACGGGGGTTCGCGAGCGGGACCGCGAAGGTCTGGTGCGCGAACGCGAGCGAGAGCGAGAGCGAGACGAAGATGATTTCCGTCTTCGAGCAGCGGCCGATTTTGACGATGAGCGTTTTCGTGCGGGCGATTTTGATGATATTTTCGACGTTTTTGTTGATGATGATGATGGTGATGGTGATGGTGGTGATAATGATAATTTTGTTTTTGATGCGCCGCTTCGAGAGGGCGATTTGGATTTTGATTTCACCGCCCTCGGTTTGCTCGCGTACGGTTTCCACGAATCTCCACTTTCGGGCGACGGTGATCGCGAATGAGTTGGCGTCGATAACTTTTGATTAGAAAACGAAAACAAATCTACAAAACATATTCCACGTTCCAGTACTCACATTACACTGGATTTTAATTTTATTTATTTTTATTTATTTTTTCTTTCCTTTTGATTTGTACTCACGTGAACATTTCGCGGATGAACGGTGTGCACGGAATCGTCGCCGAATCTGATTTCGTACTGATGATCGCGGCGCAGTTTGGTCACTACGCCGCCGTAGTAGAGGTTGCTGCCCGGCCATTTGGCCGTTACTCTCTCGCCCGGTTTGTAATTGAATTCCTTTTTTCGAGGCGGCATTATGTTCGTCTTTTTGTTAGCGATCCGTCTCTGTGTGAACGAACGAGATAAACAGAATTAAATCGGTAAACACGATTATCGAATTTTTGAATTTTTCTTTTCTAAATATATTTGAATCTTTGAATCTTCGCTTTTTTGAATAAACCGCTTCGATTCGAATTTGGGAAAAAATGTTGGGTTCGCCGAAGATTAAATGCGATAAATCGGACTAAAAATAAGTAGAAAAGATATATTTTAGCATTAGAACTGACCTGATAATCGAGAAACAAAACGTTGTTTTCAAAAGTTGGCGCATGGAGGTAGGAAATGTAACCGACGCCGAGTTAACGACACCCAGGCGCCAAACCTCGCGATTGGTCCTCGACGATTCGCAACGTCCAATCATCCAATCATCGAACGAGAGAATAATTTCAAATTAAAGATTAAATTCAAAATGGCTATCTACGATGGCTATCGAGCTGCGAGCGAAAAAATTCGGAATAATCAAAATAATTTTATTAAATTAAATACAGAAAAAGAAAATGTTTATAATCGGATATTGTAATGTAACCCACAAAGATATGGCACTGTACGAACAAGAGCCTAGTCGGGAATTTACTTTATCATCTTTAAACTTTTTAGTATTTGACTACAAATAGAAAAATAAAAACCTTTTATTCGAAGGAAAATAATTCTATTTTACTGGAAGTTGTTTATTTCATTATCACTATTAATTATGTATATATGTAGTCAAACGGAATTACTAACTCGACTGTGAAAAATGAGCAAGACACATTCCAGGACGTTGAAAAATCAAAATAATAATAATAATAATAATAATAATAATAATAATAATAATAATAATCAACGAGATGAGGCAGTGAATAGTAATGCAGAATCCTAATTTCCGGTTTAAATATAACCCAAATATACACATCCATTTGTTATTGTTTTGTGTTTTAAAAAGTAGATTTGGCCTTACATCGAATGAATATTATCAAGTTACACACTTAAAATCCTATTACCTTAGAACAGGTAGAAAAAAGTCAATCTGGAACGTATCGGTTTTTTTTTTAAGAATTACTAAATGTTATACTAAACAGTATACCAGATGCATTGAAAAATTGGAATTATTTCTCTCGTTTTTCTTTTCTCGCTTTTTCACGTTACGCACGAACATTACAAAGGTACAAAACGTCAACCATTTTATCGCAGGCAGCCAAAAGTCAAAATTATAAAAAAAATTAAAATTTAAAATTTAAAAAACAAAAAACAAAAAACAAAAAACAAAACCCGCACAACAGCAACAGCAACTGGTAAACATCTACGATTTAAAAAAAAAAAAAATCCTTTTATCTTCGGTTTGATCGGATGGCTAGAAAAGAGATTAATTAATTAATTATTTTTCATTTCGATTCGATGTTATTATAAATAGAAACCTTGTAGAATTTCCTGTTTCGCGTTATTTATTTCGTTGCGAATTTCCGCCAGAATCTCGGCTTTAAACCTCTCCAAGTCGCTCGCATCGATCGCGCCGTTCACTTTGAATTCGTCCGAACCCGAAACGGACCCGAACCTTTGTCTATTCATTTTTTTAAATTAAAATTAAATTTCAAATTAATTTCTTCCATTCGGGCAGTTAGTTAGTTACCTCCTGCCTGGCTTAGGGGATTCGGCGCCGTTGCTGCTACCGTATTTGTTGGATCCGTTAGATCCGTTGCTTTTGTCCCATCCTTTCTTGCCATCCGGCGTCGTGTGGCCGTCGGTTTCCGGATTAGTGTGTTCGGCAGCAGCTCGTCTGTTTGGTAATAAATCAATAAATCAATAAATCAATTCAAAATTCGAATATACCGACCTCCGCGCCAACGTCTTGGCCATCTCGTCCATCATGCTGGCCATGCCTCCCATCTGAGATCTTTCGCCGCTGCTGCTGCCGCTGCTGCCGCTGCTGCCGCCTAATCGCATCGTGCCGTAAGCATTGTCCGATTCCGATCCCTGTAAAAATTAAAATTATTTTTTATTTTTATTAAATTAAAATGAAATTCATTTTACCCTGGACGTTCTTCTCAGTTTTGCGCTAGCCAAAGCAGTAGCCAAGGATCCCGGTGCCGGGTAGGCCAACTCCGAACTGACGGACCTCGAGAGCGAGTTGTTGGGAGCGGGCGGCGGTGGCGGAGGCGGTGGAGCCGCTGCCGAGACGTGCGCCGGCGGCGGCGGGGCCGGAGTTGGAACCGGTGCCGGAGTCGGAGCCGTGATCGCGGCCGGCGCGGCGAACGGCGGCGCGAACGGCGGTACGAACGGCGGTGCTGGTGGAGCCGGCGGTGGCGGCGGCGGCGCGTTCGGCACGACGATTGATGGCGCTGGAGGAGCAGAGGAGGTGCGGTGATGGCCAGAAACCGGCACAACGCTTGCCGGTGTGGGTGGTCCGCTCACAGACTGGTTCGTGCCTGACGAAGACGACCCAACGCGGCAAATGTTTTACATCGAAAAGCCGTTCCAGCGGGCGAATCAATTTCAATTTCAATTTCAATTTCAATTTCAATTTCCTTTTTATTTTCACCCGCTGGACACTCAATTCTAATCTACTTTTGTCAATTTTTTCTTTTTTACAGTTAATTCCAATCGTTTCTAATTTTTCTAATTTTTCTAATTTTTCTAATTTTTCTAGTTTTTCTTTTTTTTCGATTTTTGCTTACCCGCGGTGGCCATTATCCGTCGATCGATGCCGCAATAATCATCCCTGGGAAGACTTCTAGAGAAATGAGAGGAAAAAAGGTGAAATGCGAGTTCGTTTCGTTTACACGATCCCCGGATGAGTGGATAAAGATAAAGATAAAGATAAACGCAGTTGTCATCCGAATCGTGTCCTGATTCGCCACAATAACAATGGGAGTAACCTTAGAAGCCGATTTTGCATTATCAGGATTAAATAACAGTTGAAAAGAAATCACCTCATTCTCTGCTGAACGTCGATGTCCTCGTAATCGCCGCACGGGCCGTTCAGGAGCTGGTAGCCGGGATATACCGAGACCGAGGTTTGTGGGGTCGGCGCGGCGGGCACTCTGCAACCTAATTCATTGAAAAAGTACAATTAATTTTAATTTTAATTTTATTAAATATTTTAATTTTTAATTTTTAATTTTTAATTTTTAATTAAGTTTAAGTTTTAACCGGAATTGTTGAGTAGTTCGACGGCTCTGAGCATGGCGGTGGCGAATGCGTCCGCGTCCTCTTTGCTGCTGAAATTGAGGCCGTACACTTGTTTGTTGTCCCGCCATTGATGAAATGTTTGAGTCGCTTGGTTGTACTTTAATCCTTTGAGAATCGAACAGTTTATTACTACCTGCGGAGAGAAAGAAAGAAAGATTAATTATTTGTTTGATATTAGAATGAATGAATGAATGAATGAATGACTTCGTGGTCTTGTAATTTCCTTCCGACAACTCGAAAAGTGTTGTTGATTAAATGTTGATAAATGTGCACTTTGGACAAACCGCTGGACGAACCGCTCGGAATCCATTTCTTCGTGTTGTCGTCGTAGATCATGACGGAAGCCCGCGCCGAAGCGATCGACTGCTCACTATGAACAAATAAATTAAATAAATTAAATTAAATAATATTTTAATTAAAAAAATTAAAAAAAAATTTAAAAAAAATTTAAAAAAATTAAAAAAAAAAATTATTATTATTTTCTTCAATGGGAAATGAATTGAAATGATGAAATGAATTAATTCAATTCAATTGATTCAAGGGTGAACTAACAATTATTCAATTCAACAAAAACCAATGAATCATTCAATTACGAATGTGTAACATGTATAAACTTCCTGCAAATCTCTTTCTTTCGTTCGGTTATACACATTTCCGTTTCCTCGCCTTAGCCCCAATTAGGCACGTTTCTTTTAAACTAACCCGAAAATGATTTGTTTTTGCGGCTGATCGTGGAATGGGGATCGTTCATTTTCATTTTCTAGCAACAGCGAGCAGGAGCACAAGCGCGTGCCCAAGCGGCTGCTACTGCTACTGCTACTGCTACTGCTACTGCCACTGCAGCGCGCAAACAAATAATCCATCCTCTCTCTATCTCTATCTCTCTCTATCTCTATCTATTTCAATATTTAAAAAGCAGAGAGTAAAAACCCGCTCCGCTCGCCACACCCACAAAGTCGAGTTAGTTCTCTCTTCAACGTTCAGCGCTTCAGACCAGACGGCGCTCTTCGATAAATGGAGAAAAAAATAAAAAAATAAAAAAATATCCCACGTAATTAACTCGAGAAGCCCTGCGAAAAATGTGACAATTCAATGTTTCTCAACAAATAGAACCGTGCGCAAACTATACGAAGGAATTTTTTTTTTTTAAAAAAAAAAATCAAATGTAAGTTATTACTTATCGCTGATTTTTGTTCGGCCCAACAGGTACCGGCGGTTGGAATTGGGCGAGAGGAGAACGAGGGTCTTGGCCCGGCGACCGTGATGACGCGCGCTCGTCATGACTAGAATGGGGAAAGACTAAAGACTAAAGACTAAAGACTAAAGAGAGCACTGAGCGCTATGATCTCATTTTCAGTCAGTCAGAAAAGAGAATTTGTTCGCCCGCCTTTTTTGGACATTTTTTATTTTTATTTTTATTATTTTTATTATTTTTATTATTTTTATTATTTTTATTATTTTTATTATTTTAATTTATTTCTTATTTCATTTTGCGTGACCGGGTCAACATCTCAACAATTTGATTAAATGCTCCGATCTGATTATTGTTGCTGTGGATTTTAATGAGGCGGTTTGGCGGGTCGACGAACCGAGCGTGCAAACGACACACGTTCTCACATTTTACATTTTACTCGTTTCGAATACTAAATAAATAATTAATAAAATGGTAATACGTAACGGAAAATAATAATAAAATAATAAAATAATAAAATAATAAAATCCATTTCCTGTCGAAATTTGACCCCGGTTGTGTTCCTTCGCACATTCGCACCTGGTGACAAAAAGAGAGGAGAGATTGAGAAGAGAAGAGAAGAGAAGAGAAGAGGAAAAAGGACCTTGGAACCAATTAATCCATCAATCAATCGTTTTAATCGCTTTCCTCCGTTCCGTTCCGTTCCGTCTTTTTCGAAGGATAGGTCGAGGACAAGCTGAATTTCGTTCGTTCTAAAATTATCTTTCTCTTTTTCTCAACAGCCAACACAACACGGAACAAATGTCAAGTGCAATTTTGTTGTTTCTTTTTTTTTTCCAAATTCCAATTCCAATTCGTTAATTGATGGGAATTTTCTTCTTCTTTTTTTATTATTCAATTGGTTCGAATGTCGACTGGAAAGTCATAAATTCGAGTGACTCATTGGAATTTGTTCTCTTTCTCTCTATCGATTCCCTTAAATCCACCGTTTGCTTTCTTTTTTTAAATTTTATTTTCATAAAATTCACCTTTAATCTATCGGATAAAAAAATAAATAAATGCATTATTTCGTCAAACTAGGTTAGTCCTTGATTA
Organism: Strigamia maritima; assembly: GCA_000239455.1. Classification (NCBI taxonomy): domain Eukaryota; kingdom Metazoa; phylum Arthropoda; class Chilopoda; order Geophilomorpha; family Linotaeniidae; genus Strigamia; species Strigamia maritima. The sequence continues at coordinate 336,876 of JH432211.1, forward strand.
TGCGAACTGCGCGAAGCTAGGGCGAATTTAGCGAACTAACCTAATTTTCATTTTTGAGGAAATTCATTGAAAAACAGGATGATGAGAATGAGAATACGAAGAAACATTTCAAACTCGAATCCTCGATGAATAAACAAACGAATAAACGAATAAACGAATAAACGAATAAACGAATAAACGAATAAACGAAAATGTTGAGAAAAAAAGAATTTTCGACCATTTATTCTTCGGGATCAACAAGAATTGAACAGCTGCAAATACATCCATCCATCCATAGAGACGGAGACGGAGACGGAGACGGAGACAGAACAGAACAGAACAAAGCGAAGGAGCATTTTCTTACCTCATGCTAAGGTGTGTCGAATGGAATCCAACGAGTGTGTATTAAGCTTCTGTTTCATCGAATTCTCTCTCGCACGTTAGAAAAATGATCTCGATCATGTAAGCCGATCGTAAGCCGGCGTCACCGACACACTCGATAGCCGACTCGTCGCTGAGCCTCAGCGAAACCCGAGCGAAACCCGACTCGTTTCAATCCGCCATCTTTGATCGTCCTCGATCGGCATTCCTATTGGTCGCATTAACAACCACAATTTTTCTTTTTCTTTTTCTTTTTCTTTTTCTAAATCGTAATCAAAATTAAATATTATTTAATATTATTGAATAATTTTACAAATTTAAAAAGTCAAGTGAAATATAAAATATAAAATATAAAACATAAAATATAAGAAATAATTTAGATCCGGTCGAACCGGTCGGATGAAATGTAGATAACAACAATTCACAATAACTTCATTCCGTAAAGTATCGAATATGACCTACATAACGTCGTGGGAAGAGTTCGCCAAAGCTGCGGAACGACTTTATATATCAGATCCGTTAAAGGTGTTATTATTATTATTATTATTTATTACTTATTGGGCATTTATTAATTATTTTATTCTTTATTTTCTAAGGTCCGTTTCGTGATGAAATACCGTCATTGCTCCGGTCGTTTATGCATCAAGATTACCGACGACCAAGTGGTTAATAATAACTCGGAATAATTATATTTACTAAATAACTAATTTGTAAATCCCGTTGTGCAGTGTCTTCAGTATAGAACCGAACATGCGCAAGATGTGAAGAAAATCGAAAAGCTGACCAGCCAGTTGATGAGGCATATGGCATCGAAAGAATCGCACCATTAGCAAATTATTATCAAATATCATGTTCTTTTCTTTTCTTTTTTTCAACGAGTTGCAATAAATAATTTGTTCGATCGAGTACTCGATGCGGTTTTTTATTATTATCTATCGAGTAATTAATAACAACGTCACTTCCCGTTGCCGATTGCGCCCTCTCGCGCTCCTTTTGCATCCAGCGAGTCAACAAGGCGGGGCAGGCCAGTTTTTTCGTTGCGCGATTTCCGCGTACGTGGACTCTGCATTAACTATTAAGACGATGGCGGCCCCTATATATAATCCGGTAAGTGTAAGCGATGTTTGATGATAATGTCGACTGTGTTCGTGTTTGTTGCAGGCAATGCCGTATCTGGGCCCGATATTCGGCGGGATGAATCCTGGCAAAATGATTGCGCTGCAAGGAACGGCCCATCCGGCCGCCCAACGGTTCGAAGAAATAATAAATCAAATAAATCAAATATCAAATCAAATAAATCAAATGAATCAAATGATTGATTTTACTTTGTGATTGTAGGTTCTCGATCAATCTTCAGTGCGGCCCGAACGTCAACCCGCGCGATGACATCGCATTACACGTGTAATAAAGATCGAAACTAAAAAGAAGCCGAATTTATTTGTTGATAATTGTCTCGTTTTGCCTTTTCTGTTTTTCAGAGATGTGCGATTTATTAACTCCACGATTGTGCGTAACGCGCTCGTTATGCAACAGTGGGGATCCGAGGAGCTGCACGGTCCGTTTCCCGTGGCCAGGGGTCAACCGTTCGAGTTTTTGATTCTGGCCGAACCGCACGCGTTTAAAGTGAGTTTATAGTTAATGAAAAGTGAATTTAAATTAAGTTTTCCATTTTCTCTATAATTTAGATCGCCATCAACGGACTGCATTACACCGAATTCAATCATCGAATGCCGATGGAGCGCGTCAGTTATCTATCGATCGACGGAGAAGTGAGCGTGACGAGCATCCGTTTGGATGGTGGCAACGTAATAAGATTTTGCAAAATTTCTTTTCTTTTTTCTTTTTATGTTTCGATATTTTTAAAATTTAAAATTTAAAATTTAAAATTTAAAATTTAAAATTTAAAATTTAAAATTTAAAATTTAAAACGTTTTTAGACATCCTATATGCCAACTCCCGGTCCGATGCCGCGAGCTCCGCCGTCGCCGCACGCTATGCATTATCAAACGGGACCAGCTCCTCCTCCTCCGCCCGGTTACTACCCGACTCAACCGGGAGTAGTTCCTTACGCGGGCGCCGCTTACGTCCCACCGACCGTTCTGGCCGTGCCCGGTCCATACAGCAGTCCCTACGGCGTAATAACGATTCCTTAAATGGTTGTCCGTGTTTTATATTTATATTTATATTTATATTTATATTTATGTAATTTCAGCGATCGCCGCACATCTCGCCGCGCCATTCGCCGCACATCAGTCGCAGCGCGGCGATCCCTATCGTGGGCGGCGTCGGTGCCGGAATTTTGGCCGGAGCCCTGTTGCACGGCCACCACGTAAATATTAAAAAATTAAACTATTCGGTAGTAATTTATATATTTTTTAAAAATTTCTCCAGAAACACAAGAGACACAAATGGATGAAATCGGGCTTCAAACACAAGGCGTTTAAATTCAAACACAAACACAAGCACGGTTTCCACATGCATCGTTGGGGGAGTTCTTCCAGCTCCGAATAGCTGCATAATCTGCTCTGCAAGCATCAATTATTATTATTATTATTATTAATTATTATTATTAAGGTGTTGCGAATGTATTAAAATTGTCACAAGTTTTTTGACATTTTCTTTAATCGGTCTTCGATCGATTGATCCATCCAAATGCCTAACAAATACCGTTAAAGTTTCTATAAATAAGTAAATAAGTAAATAAGTAAATAGCGCTTTTTTTGGATCGTGTAAAAATTGTAAATTATATACAAAAAAAATATGGATGAGATTTTATCGAATTAAATTCACGCAATGGGAAGTTTCTTTTCTAATGGTTTTACGTTGAGGATGGCGTACTCGTTCTCGATGCTTTTCACCTTCAGTTTGTTGTCGAGGTTCATTTTCGTCTCGTACGCGTACAGGGGGTTGATGCTGGATGCGAGACTCTCCAAGCTGCCTCGCGGATAAAATCCCATTCGGCGTTTGCGATAAACCTAAAATATATATTTAACCAATTTTTATTTTTCTTATATTTTTTTGTTAAATTTAATTTCGTTACCATGACGCCGCCGATGAGTGCGCACATTAAAACCAACGCGAGGAATGTGAAAACTAAAATGGCAGCCACGGTGATCGCCGAAAAGTGGAAATAGTTGCCGCGCGAATAGGACACCTCGTGATAGAACGTGGATTCGTTCGGTAGTGCGTGCAAAGTGTGCTGACCGATTAAAAGTCTCATGAAGCCGTGTCTCAACTGCAAAACGATATCATTTTCATAATTATAATTAATAATTTTAATTAATTAATGATTTACCATTTCTTCTAAAGCGTAAGCCACGTCCACGTTGTTGTCGCCGATCAACACGAATTTAATCGTAACGGCGTCTTTGTGCATCCCGATTTCGATCTCGTCGGACGTCATCGCCTCGATTTGCGCTAAGATGTCGGCCATTGCTCTGGAAATTAGAAAAATAAAATTAAAAAATAAATAAAACGTTTAAAACAAGAAATGACGTATTTTTACTGTTTAATCAAACGATTTTCCAAATCCGTTCTCGATTTCAATCGGAACACCAATTTGACTCGAACGAACTCGATCTTTCTCATCGCTGCAATCGGAATAATAAATAAATAAATAAATAAATAAATAAATAAATAAATAAATAAATTAATTAATTAAGCAAATAATATTGACATCATCGTCTTACGGCAAATTTCCGAACCCTCGACGAAATTCTCGGAGTCGGGAACCTTGGTGCCCGCTTGATCGACGCACCAACACACTCGGTCGTCGCACTGAGTCGGCACGAAACCGCCTTCGTTGTCGCACGACGGCACCCGCTGCGACCACGTTTGCGCCACGATCTCTTCTTTCTGACAGCGCATCAACATTTTGTCGCCAGAAACGGACGAATTTGGTTTCTGCGTCGACGATGTCGGAGGAAGAACAGGAAGCGGTGAATCGGGACACGTGACGCGATTGCCGTCCAGATCGACGAAAACGGCGGCGCAGTCGTTGCACGTGTCTGCGGTGCAGACCACGTCGTCGCGACCGCCGCACGATTTTCCGCGGCAGACAGCGCGACGACTGCACGGTGTCGGAAGGTCGAGCGGATTGAGCGTCGGACACAGAACCAAATCGGGGCAACGAGCCTCGCATTCCTCGCGCGTTTCGAAGTTGTTATCGTTTCCGTCGCAACCGCCGAAAATGAATTCTTCGCATCGGTGGCTGAATTGATCGAAGTACCAGCGGCGCATGCTCGCACGGCACATGCCCACGCGTTTCGGCTGCTCGCAAACATTGACCGGCCCGTCGCACTCGGCCGCGCACTCCTCCATCGAATTGAAATTGTTGTCGTTGCCGCCGCAGCCGCCGTAAACGAACTGCTCGCACCGCTCCGTCGTCCGATTGTAGTTGTAGCGCCGGTAGCTGGCGCGACACACTCCGACCACTCGCGGTTGGCTGCATTTTTCTATTACATAAACGAAAAATAATTAGAAAAATAATTCAAAAAATAATTCGAAAATGATTTTCTGTTTGGAACCTTCGCACGTCAACGATTCGCCTTTCTTGGAAATGAAAGAGACTTTGCAGTTGTTGCACGGATCGGCCAAACAAACCGCGTCCGGATGAGCTTCGCAGTAGGCGTTCAGGCACTCGTCCTTGCACACGCGCGGTTTCAAACGACCGTTCGGACAGACGTCCAACGTTTCGTCGCGTTCCAACACTTCTCCTTCCGTCGAGCAGCGAATGTCGCCGCGACCGATGGACTCGTGGATCGGTTGGCCATCCGTCGTCACGCACCAACTCAGAATTCCGGTCGTCTGCGAGGGCGAATACGCGCCGTCGTCGGTGCACCGCGGCAACGTGACTCCCATTAAAAGCGCCTCCAACGGGAGTTCGGGAAGAGTGGCCGGCGTAGTGGTCGTTTCGGTGCCGAGATCCCGCCTCGTTCTGGTCGGATTGGTCAGCGGCACGTCTTTCATCAGCGCGACGGGCAACGGGACCTCCAAGTTGGCCCAGGCCTGCGAATTGACCACTTTAAGCAGTTCCGTTCGACAAGGGGTCAGATCGGCGGCGCAGTTCACCGGGTGACCGGTCGCGTTGTAAAACGTGGTCGTACAGCCGTCGCACGGGTCGATCCGGCAGACGGCCGAGGGGTCGGCGAGGCAAATCTTGTCGTTGCACAAAGTGGGTTTGCAAACGTGCACCGATTGGTTCGGTTCGCACACGCTGCTCACGTTGACTGGCGCGAATTTGCGTCCTACGCGCGACGAACACGCCGGTCCTCCGCGCACCAACGAACCGGCCATTTGGTCGCCGTCGCGGTTCACGCACCAGCACAAGCCGAGCGACGGCAGACACTGGATCGATTCCCAAGCTCCGGAAAACGCATTACATCTAATCAAATAAAAATGAATTCAAATGAGTAAATCGATGAGAAAACGATGAAAAGAAAACTTGCTTCGGAATGAAAATGTCTCGCTCGTCGTAAAGCGCCATCAAGCCCTTGTTGCGCTCTCTCAGCTGTTCGCAAGCGGACAAAACTGAAAAATAAGTAAAAAATTCGTAAAATGAATTAATATAAATAAAAATAAAAATAAATAAATAAATAAATAAATAAATAAATAAATAAATAAATAAATAAATAAATAAAAATGAACCTGGGCAAACGAATCGACAGTCGGCTTGGGTTTGGAAATTATTCAAATTCCCGCCACATCCGCCGTAGGTGAACTCCTGACAAGTGTTGGTCGGAGCGTGGAACGACCAGCGCGGGATGGCCGCCATGCACAGACCCGGATCTTGGAGTTGCGAACAAACTTCGCGCGGTTTGGGACAGCACACGGCAAACTCTCCTAACGGACTCAAGTGGCATTTGTGACTCGAGGGACACGTTTCGCCCTGGACGCCGCAACGGATCGTTTGGCCCGTCATCGCGTCGCGGAACGGCTCGCCCACGGAACACGGATTGCTCAATCTGGGTAAACCTAAACGACGACGAAACGAAATAAATTTCAATTCAATTTGTAAAATATTCAAATTTCTAGTGTAAATTTACACATGGCAACCGGAGGACATGGTCCGGCGCTGCACTCGAGCGCGACGGTGCGACATTGTTCGTTTTCGGCGCAAACGAGCTCGGAGCAGGGGTCGTGGCACGCGCACATCGGACAGCCTTCATCGTCGAGCTGCATTCCGAATTCGCAGAGCCAGTCCAGATTGCATTCCACTACGGCGCACATTCGAGGCGCTGAAATTTTAAATCGTTTTTTATTTAGTAAATAAAAAGAAAAAGAAAAATAATTAAAAAATGATTTTTACAGGAACAGTTGGGTCGGCCTCGCGTTCTCGTTCCTGGAAATTCGACGCCGGAATCGTCCACGCACCAACAAGTGCCGTTCGCGCACTGCACGGTTTCGAATTGTCCGTCTTCCGCGCGACACGAGGGCGCGAAATGTCGGGCGACGGCTCTCGCGTGCTCGCAACCGGTTTTGTTGACGCGGTCCACGCAACTCAATCCGCATCCGTTGGAGCAGCATTTGCTCTCGCCCGCGCAGTCGTAGTCGGATTTACATTCCGAGTCGCACTTTTCGATCGTCGAGAGCACCCAATACGGGCATTGGCCTCGTTTGCCGGACGAACCTGATGTTGATTTTTAAAAACAATTGAAAATGTTCGAACGAACATTTAAAACGAATATTTTACCCGCGGGATCGCGGCACACGTGCGCGCCGCATCCGTTGAGGCAGCATTTTTGCGGACCCGGGCAGTCGACGTCGTTTTTGCATTCTTCGGCGCAGGCGCCAATTTCGTCGTCGGCGATCACCGGACAAGCGCCGGATTTCGGCGGATTGTCTAAATTCACTAAATTATAAAAAATAATTTACAATTTTGTTTTTTGTTTTTTTAAAAAAAATTAAATTCTCACCAACGCAAGAGTTCTCGCAATCGTCTCGCGTGATAAAATTATTTAAATTTCCTCCGCAGCCGCCGAAAACGAACGATTCGCATCGACTCGTGTCCGAATTGTAGAACCAACGTTCGAAGAGCGCTTCGCACGAGCCAGCGCGTCGCGGCAAACTACAAATGTCATCGTCGCCGCGATCGGCGCAGCAGATTCCCGTTTCTTTTTCGACGTTGAAAAAACACGATTGGTTTCCGGGACAATCGGTTTGCGCGTCGCAAACTCGCGTTTCGTTCGTTTTCGGATCGATCTCGGCCTCGCCGGACGGACATTCCGCCGCCATCGATTTGTCCATGTCGACGCATTGCGGAACGGCCGGACAAAATCCGCCGCTGCAACTCAATTCCACTTCCAACATTTGACACATTTTAGTTTCGGGACAGCGAATCACGTCGCACGGGTTTCGGCATTCGCAAATCGGACATCCGTTGTCGTCGCGCACGAACCCGTAGTCGCAGCCCAATCGGCACATGAGTCCCATGCACGTTTCGCGCGGTTGAGCTGGAAAACGATTTTTCTCATTTTAATTAATTAATTTAATTAATTTAATTAATTTAATTAATTTAATTAATTTAATTAATTTAATTTAATTAATTTAATTACCGGTCGTGCAATCCACGATTCTTCGATTCGAGTCTCTGGTTCCGGTCAATTCGACACCGAATTCATCGACGCACCAACACACGCCGTCGGCGCACTGGATCGGTTCGAAAAGGCCTTCTCTCGTGCACTGCGGCGCCGGATAAGCCAAATTGCGCGACAGAGGCGAATCCACCACGCTCAACGCGTAGGCCAGTAAATATTCGCACACTAAACGAGAAGCAAATTGAATATTTATTCAGAGCAATTGTAAGAATTAATTTATTAATTTACTGGTGGGGAGATGAGTGGGCGGTCGAAGCGGTTTGGCGCAGCTGGAACCACACGTGTGCGGACAACATTTCTCGTCTTCCCGGCAGTCGTCGTCTCGAACGCAAGTGGTGCTGTCATTGACGCACACGTCGGATTGCGGACATATTCCGGGTTTGTGCGATTTTTCGTCGATCGATTTGCATTCGGGAATCGATGGACAAAATGTTCCGATGCAAGTTTCGCTGTACGAAGTGACGCACTGCTCGTCCGCGGGACACGTGAAACCCTAAAACGACAAATTGAATTTTTGTTTTTGATAATAATTTAAAATCTCACGTCGCACGGATCGGCGCAATCGCACGTCGGACATCCCTTGAAATCCAATTTCGTGCCGTACTCGCAAAACGTGTGGCAAATAGTTTCGTCGCAGTCGGTCGACGATGCCGAAAAAGATTCAATGTCTATTTTTTTTAATAAAAAAAAAATAATATATATATAAATAAAAAGTTATAATTATTATTATTTTTTTTTTTAAAAAAAAATTAGATTTTTATGTTTTACCATCAGCGCAGGAAACGTTCTCCGCCGGTCCCATAGTTCGCGGCAATTTGTTGCCTCGCAAATCCACGCACCAACACACCAATCCGTTTCGACTGCATTGCTTCGATTTGAAATGGCCTTTCGCGCTGCATTCGGGCACGTAGCCCCGATCGCTCTTTTCATTTCGCGATAAAAGTTCCGCCAATAACCGCTGCTGTTCGCAAGCTGAAAACACCAAAAGTCATTTTAAATTTTTTTTAGAATAGATCGTTAGTATTACCCGTGCTGTTTGATGGCACGCAATGAGATCCGCACTCGTTCGAAGAGCAACATTTGAGTAAACCCATGCAACTCGAATCGTCCGAGCATTTATCTCCACATTCGCTCGAAATGGCGTCCACGGGACATTTACCCGGTTTTTCTATTTTGTCTGCGAGAATATAAAATCATTTTTTTTCTAAAAAAAACATTCAACGCGAAATCTACCTAAAGCGGGACAACACGCGCCGTAATCCATATTCTCCCGCACGATGCAGGCGAAAAAAGGCGGACATTGCGGTTTATTCGCCTCGATTCCGCACAGAAACGGTTGCGATTGCTCGTTCAGGTACAGCGGTTCTCCCGTCGGACACAACGAGTCCAAAAATCGAGCTTGTTTACCTTTAATAAAATGAAATAAAATTAATTAAGTTAGAAATTGCTAAATTCGATTATTGAGTTATGAGTTTACACGATGGAATTGGAGGACACGGCTCGGAGTCGCAAACGACTTCTTCCAGGTGGCATTTCTGACTGCCGGGGCACACGACGCCGGAGCAGGGATCGCGGCACTGGCATAACGGGCATCCGTCTACGTCCAGAGCGAAACTGTAGGGACACAGCATGCGGCACATTAATCCGGAACACGGTCGCGGTTCTGCAAATATTTTATTCAAATTCAAATTCAAATTCAAATTCAAATTCAATCGGAATCGGTTCACTTACTCGAGCAGTTGACGTTGGTCTCGTTGGTTCGGGTGCCGGCCAATTCGAATCCTCCGTCGTCGATGCACCAACACTCGGCTTCGTCGCACTGAATCGATTCGAAACTCCCGTCCGACCGACATTTGGCGGTCGGAACGTGCGTTTCTAAGGCCCGGGCACGTTTTTCGCCGGCCAATAACTGATGTTCGCACGCTGAAATCGATACGAAAACGGGTCAATTAAAATTAAATGGGTCGAAAATATTTTTCAATTGTTTTTCAATTTTTTTTTTTTTCACTTTTTCACGGTAGAGTGAGCTAGGAAATAGGCCGGCCGTCCAGCATTAGTGCAGGAGCGAAGGAACTCACCCGAATAAATGGGTTGAGTGCAGATATTAGTGCAGCCGTCGAAACAACACTTATCCGTTCCGTTACAGGTGGAGTCCGAAACACACATTTTCATTTTGTTCATGGATGACGTTGGAGGACACAATTCGGGGTGGGCGTCGATCAAGGTGGGACAACGGCCCAAATGTGTTTTCATCAAATTTCCTAATAAATAAATAAATAAATAAATAAATAAATTATTATTTAATTTAATTTAAAAATTAAATTAAATTTTATTTCATTTCATTTCATTTCATTTCATTTCATTTCATTTCCTTTCGGCCTTCGGTAGTCGATTTGCATTACAGTAAGTAGCCGATGATATCGTTGGAATAATATGCGGTTTGAATCGTATCCGATCCTGATCCTGACTCATATCATCTCATCTCATCTCATCACCGAATCAAAATTCAAATCAAATGCATTTCCTTTTTACCCCATTTCCATTCCATTGCAAAAGAGATAACGAAATACAAAAACTAGGTTTAAAAGTTTCGTAAGAAGAAATCGATTATTATTTATTATTTTTTCTTTTTCTCTTTCTTTTCCTTTCCAGTCTTCTCACAAGTCGACTGGAATAATGAATTAATAATGTTGTTCCGCTCTGCTACTTCGACTTTGAATTTGAACCGAGCGACCGGTCTTTTGAGTGTTTATCCCACATCCTGGTCGTGGTCGTTGAGTGAGTGAGGGTCACTCGGACGATAGGTAAATTTATTTCGAGAAAAATAAAATAAAATAAAATAAAAAATAAAATAAAATAAAATATTATCGTTGACCTTGCGCGAATTTCTGCGAAATTTATTTTCCATTCGAGTGGAACGAAACGAAGCGTTTTTAATTATTTCTCTCTTTTTCGTTCCGTTTCATTTCCGCTCAATGGAATTTTTGTTACGAAAATAAAAGAAAAGAAAAGAAAAGAAAAAAATGCTCGATTTCATCAAACAGGATTCGGCAAATGAAGCGAACAAGTTGCGCCGTTGCTCAATTTCGAAGTACCGGTATTTAGTTCACGAGGTCAGGTGGATGAATGAATTAATTTTCTCCTATGTCAAACGACTCAAAAAACAACAACGGAGAATTCGTTTTTTTGTTTTTCTTTTAATTGTTGGTCGGATTGTGGAGCCTGGGCCAAAGAACCTTTTTCTATGCTATGGTGGGTGGAGTGTGGACTCGACTCGACTCGACTCGACTCGACTCGATTCGGTCTCGCGATTCCCACGAGAACGCTTTTCTTCTCGCCAAATGTCGTCGAAACACTCACATTCACATAGGCTCTAATTAATTAATTCAAATTTCGATAATTACTCACCCGCAATTTCAGCGCGAGCCAAAGTGGCCGTTAAGAGAAAGCACAACATCGCCGTCGCCGTCGCCGTCGCCGTCGCCGTCGTCATGGTGATGTCTGACTGTCGAGTCGAAATGGATCTGTAAAACGACAAAAAATTCTCATATATCCGGGGTCATCAAATCTGGCACTGACACGAGGGTTTTTAAAAACCTGTTTGTCATTTTTTGAAATCCACGTAGAAAACTTTAAAGTAAACAAACATGGCGGATTTCTTCGTGTTATTCTTGATGTTTTTTTTTAAAATTTTATTATTGCGATGAAATAGAGATGGAACGTCCGTAAATGAAAATAAAATATCTAATCTATCAACATCGATGTGATGTCACGTCATGCATCCATCCACAATGCTGCTCGAGTATTTAAAGAATTTTTGAAAGGATTTTAAAAGGATTTTTAAAATAGCGAAATTGCGCGTTTTGCCGAAAGGGAAAAGTGGAGAAGTGGCGAAGTGGCGAAGTGGCGGCCAAGGTCAGGGTAAAGTCCGCTGACATATGAAAGAGTTGAAGAGGAGTTGAGGAAAAAGGATGTATGAAACAGTAACATAGCTATGAATGACAAATTTCTTCTTACATCCTGGTCATCGTTTAAATGGGACGAGGAGTAATAATGAAAAATAAAAAATATGTCTACCTCTTTTTCTTTTCTTTTCTTTTCTTTTCTTTTCTTTTCTTTTCTTTTCTTTTCTTCTCTTTTTTTAAAGTTGTTTTTAAGTATTTACTGCAATTTGTTTCACTCGGGATATCTGGAAAGATTTACAAGTTGTTGAGAAAAGAAAAGTTGTTTAAAGTGTTGTCATCGCTCACCTTCGATTGGATTATCGGTTCGGAAGATCGGTTTAGTCGACGATCGATCATTGCGGGTTTAAAATATCGAAAAAAAGCGAAGATGGCTCTTTTATATATGCGTACATGAACCTTTAACAACCCGGGACTCGATGGAAAAAGTGAAAAAAAAAACTTGCTGTCGTCACGAGTGACGTGACTCATGGCGAGTCAACCAACCAACCAACCAACCACATTTACCTGCCCTCAGGTGGTAAAAGGGGGAACTCCTGCCGGCTCATCGTGACGAGATAAATGATAAATTATTTACAAAATCTTAAGTTTTGGATGTTTATTTCGAAAATATAAGAAATCAGTTTGGTTCGGTTCGAAGAAACACGATTAATTCGTTAATTTCGATTTGAACAAAACGAAAAACAAAAGACATCGAAAACTAAACCCATACAGTACGGCGCCATCTGTGGACGGAAATTCGAAATTCGAACATCATTACAACCGTTAAAATTTGATTAAGAAGTCCCGGATGAAAAAGCTAAAAAAAATGTTTAATGACCCTCGAATCGACTAAAAAAAGTTACATTTTGATAATTAAGCATTTATTTCTTATTTGATTTTATATTTTGACATTTCGGGATATGTCGTTCCGCGACGCCCTCGTTGAATCTGCGTCCGCAGTGCGGACACTGGACGTAATCCGAAGTGTCCATCGGAGGCGGAGGAGGAAGATCGGACGCTTTGCCACCCGCAGCCACATGTTGGGTCACCACTTTGGCTTGTCGGATCGTCTCGAGAAAAATCTCGTGTTTTTCGCGCCAACTTGACTTGACCGGCGCCTGAAAAAAACAATTTAAAAAAAATTTAAAAAAATTTTGAAAAAATTTAAAAAA